>JAVIWC010009624.1:0-150371 GCA_031894815.1 Creontiades dilutus | reverse complement strand
GTCCATTCCTTCACCTCTTTATTATAAACTGCATAATACACAAAATGGCGCTGTACTCCGTCAGAGTCCAGTTAGAGTATCTCCATCAGGTTATAGCTCAGGTTATTAAGCTTCCACCTCCTAGGGTTGGAACCCGACCCAGTCGTGAAGTGTGAAGGTTAAGTTTCATTTCATGTAACCAACGTTTATTACCAAACTACATAAACGTATATGAGTCGACTGACTGTGCCCTTCGGTTTCCTCGGGCGACATTCATGACATTTACTGAATTCTCTAACAGAATTGGCATCTGTGCAAAGAATGACAAAAAGCTCCAAACTACTGTCCACAATCAACCATTGTGGGTAGAAAATTCCAAACAAAGTTTTGGTAAAAAGAATGAAAGTAAGAACAGAAAACATCGATTTAATACAGCAGCTCTCTTCAAATCCACTCTCCTATACAAAATGGCACAATACTCCGAATAGTAGAGATGAATCTTAAAGGTTTTGGCAGATATCACTCGTCTGATTATGCAAGGTTGATATGATTCAACGGAAATTGATTGTCTATAAATTAAGCATTCAATTGCAAAGTTGCTGAACTCACCAAGCAGGGGCACGCGGCAGAGATACTGGATTTATTCATTGACTTAGAACAGTATACACACGAGGTATGTACCAGGAAAGAGTGTGTTTGGTTGATACACACGTGATAAATGTTGATATAGATTCCCAGCACCGGCAAGTTGTCTGATATAGCGAGTAATACCGCGAGAGAGAACCACTGGAAATTTGATGAGGACGTCAAAAACAAACGTGCCATTGTCACTTTTGGTTCTCGCTGCGGCGTCTCCTAATTCTTCACACAAGAGTTCACATTTCTTTAGAAAACGTAGGGGGGTTGGGAGCAATTTTCGTGTTCATCTTATGGACCCAGATCTCTAAACAACTCTGTATGTGTTGTGACTTACTTTACAGATAAATGAAAAAAACGCTGCAAATTCTTTCACTGAGGTTTATTATTCAATTGGCTTGCGTTCATGATTTGAATTTCTTCTAAGCTTTGGAGTGTCCGTGTTTCATAGAGCGATTATTGCATTTCAAGGCACACAAATATGATCAACTGATCAATCCAAATAGGTATTTTGGTTGAGAACAGATTCATGTGCTCTATGCATATCTCCTGAAATTCAATAATCGCTCTATCACCTGTGAAACACGCACACTCCAAAGCTTAGTAGAAATTCAAATCATGAATCATTGAATAATATACCCCAGTGAAAGAATTTGCAGTGTTTTAGTTTCATAGAAATGTATCACCAATGAATCGAGAGATTTTGATAAACATCTATAATTTTATCAAGTCCTTCCATTATTGCGTTAAAACTCCCCAAATCAAATTTAAACGATGTAGCAAAGGTATCAACTGAGAGGGGGCACACAAATATCATCAACTGATCAATCCAAATAGGTGTTTTGGTTGAGAACCGATTTACGTGGTCTATGCATATCTCCTGAAATTCAATAATCGCTCTATCACCTGTAAAACACGCACACTCCGAAGCTTAGTAAGATTCAAATCATGAACGCAAGCCAATTGAATAATAAACCCCAGTGAAAGAATACTTATTTACCCCAGTAATAATATTGAATAATAAACCCCAGTAATAATATTGAATAATATTTACCTATATATTATCAGAATGCTTCAACCCGTGTATCGGCTTCTAACTACACTACAAGTATTCACATCGGCTATCACTCCAGTATCATTCACATTCACTACAACTCGACGCTATCGGCCGGACATCACAAGGTTACAAACAAACAATAATAAACGAAAAAACGCAAATGTTGGCACCATAAATCGGGCCATACATCGGGAATGGTTTGACCTACGGACGTGGGGAAGGGCTCATTCGATTCCTAATGGTATGTTCTTCAAATAGGAAAATATTTAGGCCGATTCGACTAGTTTTGAGGTTTTCAGGGATTTTAAAAACTTTTACAGCCCTTAAAGGGCACTTTAAATTGAGTGAGGGAGCTGGCTCAAGAATTGGGGCGTCGTCGGACCAAGATGGATTTTTCCTGAAAATTTCAGATTTTTTGCTCCAGCCGTTTCGAGATATCGATACGGCGGACGGACGGAAAATTTTTCATTGCAACCCGAGTGGTCTCATTGGATTCGGAAAATATTCATTCATATTTTTTTTTTGATCCAACAAAAAACTGGTCTTACATCAAAAGTTTTTGAGATTTAGATTTTTTGAAAGATTAATTATTCAATATAATCTTGTTAGATTGATTGATAAATATGAAACTTAGGTCTTTAAGTTTCGGAGAAAAGCTTCGGACGGCGGACGGATGGATTTCTTTGAAATTTTCATGTCTTTTCTTTGACACAAAAACAGAAAATCGTCACGAAAGTTGTCCCGGCTGTTCGTTACGGTCTCCTTCGATACATAAACACAAACATGCTTCAGCCTTGGACTAAAAATCTTATAGAACTTGGTTAAAATTTGAGCTTCCATTATCATTATTCCTTGTCTCCGTGTCCAAGTTTTGCGAGTCGGTGGGACATTGTGCTTTATGAGCATACAGCCTTCATAATAATGTTTCAATGTGTTGCGGACTCGTACGCAAGCGTTTCTTTAAATTGTGTGTCCATTTTTTTAGTTTCATAGAAATATATCACCAATGAATCGAGAGATTTTGATCAACTTCATGGGAAGTAATCTTCAGAAATATTATCCAATACTCCTTATTCCCGAGAAAATTAGTTGAAAGCTTTTAATTCAATTTTAGAAACCTCCGTATCTTGAAACGTAAACCATCAACTTTCAAGAGAAAAGGGAGGAGGGAGGGGTTAAACATTTTTTTTTTTGTGGTTAATTACAAAGGTTCATTATTGAAAATAATGAACCAAATTCGGGATGGTACTCTATTACCAGCGGAATGAGAATGGATGCTAGAACGAGTGGCTGACGACAGCCTTCTGAGCTCGGCGGAGACTATACGAATGTACTATTCACAACCCGGCCCCCAAGTTTCAATTCAATTAAGTAGTAGGTCGAGAATAAGAAGCATTCTTTTTGCCTATAGTTTTATTCAATCTCTTAAAATTTCAGTTGCTCTTCTATGATCCTACCGAAGAAGCAATGTCTTCGGCTGAACGGTGAACTGGTAGCCCAGTGATCCGCGTTGGAAGGTTGTCTAATGAAGAAATAAACAACTTTTGTGTAATATTTTGTAGAGTTTCCACATGGAAAGCAGGGTCAACGACTTTTTGCGGCATCAACTAACCTTCAACATTCTAAACAGCGGATTCATTCATAAACCAACCAAACTCGGGCATATCATTCTCGAGATTAAACTAGAAGTTATGCGTAAGTGGATATGGGAAAATTGGAGGCTTCCAGCGGTTTGCTCCGAGAATACTGAGTAGGGGATTATATCTGGAGAAATACGACGATCCCCTGGTTTTCCTAGGATTTTTTTCCAATGACCGACTCAGTTAATTCTGATAACAATAGTGATTTGAAAGATTGGTTATGTAGTAATGTGGTTCTGTAAGTATGAATTGAAATTGTTGGTTAGTGTACTTGTGAAATTTATATATATCTAAGTAATTGATAAGTTAAAAGATATTCTACACGATGTTGAAAATGAAAGTATATCTTTACCACTGTTGCAAGTGACATTTCGAAAATTTTACAGGTTTTTACAGGGTTTCTGACACACCTATCTCGAATTCTGTATGTGATAGTTTACCACTGAATACCTTCATTTCGATGGCTTTCACAATGAAGGGGCATTCAATACCCTTCGAAAAAATCAGTAGAAACCGTGCACATACAAAATGAAGTATTGGACTTGTGATTAACATAATATTGAATACCGCCGGTTTAATGAATGAGGTATTATGCAGGGGCGTATACACCCCCCCCCCCCGAAATTCGGAAAATATAAATTAATATTGTATTTTTCGGTCTAACTGAATATTATTTAGGCCTAAAATATGCTTTCCCTGGGGAAAGAACCACTTTTCTATCAGTTTTTTTAGTGCTAGAATAGTTAATCATGTGATTTCAGACACTTGATTGGAAAAATTTCGGACCCCGGACCCCCCTAATTCTAGGCCCTCCCCGAAAATATCACATATGTACGCCACTGGTATTATGAATATTCTAGTTCAATAGAAGCCGCAAGCAAACTAGACGATGTTAATCAGTTCAAAACATTAATATTCATGTGAACGAACATACCCTTTCATTCTTCTCAGGTTCTGGTACGTGATATATTGCTTACTAGTCACTACAGGTAGCGGAAGATTAGTTTTCAAGTCCGGAAACACATCAACATTTTTATCTATAAAGTTAGAATTTTCACTTACATTTTATTCTACAAGAATTTCGATTCGGATCTGTATGTCTCTGGCTATGTATGTGTGTCTGTCATCTGTCCCCAGATCCTGTTACACGTTTCATTTTTACAGTTTATGGCTAACTTTGAAGAAGCTATTTACAGGGAATACGTTGACTTTGGCTAGAATGTAGATAGTCATCTACGAAATTCATCGCTCAAATCAATGCGTATGAACAAAATTAAATCTACCAAACATGTTCTAGTGATCCGATCTCGACCGAATTTGGAGATAGTCGGGGGGTTTAACCAACTCAAACAAACTTCAACTCAATCATACCAACTTGATCGTACGAGAATACGATTCTATCAATGTAAAGTGAGCGCGACATAACGTAATGCATGTCCAATTGTCATTAGAAGGCCTTGATCATTGTGGGAACATGTTCTACGACATTTTCCCGCATGAAACATTGTAACATGCTTATATTCAACATCTTTCAAGATTATTAACAACAATTGTATAGAGTAGGAAGCGCGTAGGATTACATGAAATTGTAGCCATTTGCTCATCTCTCGCAAAAGTAGTTTTTTGTTCTTGAAACTAAATGACGTTTCAACGGATTTCGATGGAATTATCAATGATTTGATTTGATGGATGTTTCAGTACGGTTGCGATATTATTTAGTCTGAGAGGTATGATGCGCATTCCCGCCAGGTTTTGATGATATTTCAAGAATTGACATGCAAAATATTTCCTATTCTGATAGAATAATATGTGCAAATGGAGGTACTAGACGGAAGTGATGAATTATTGTAATAATTAATAGCATTTCATCTCTATAATAACATTATATATAGTTTTAACTCATTCAAATCCACACACAGTAATCTGTGCTCTTTCTAATTTCCACCTGCATGCCTTACAGCAATTTTCTTACCATCCCGGTATTCAATGAAAGTTTTAGTTTCCCCCTGATATTTAGATGTTTTAATTTTAACCTGGATGGGACTACACTTTTGCATTTGTTTCATTTAGTTATGCCTTCAAGTTGTTCACCACTTCTCACTGTGCCCAATATACTGACACGGTAGCATCCTTGAGTAAGTTTTGAATTTTGTTGATTGCAGTTGTTGTGTTTTAGCCTACAAATTTAGCTCATCTTGTGGTATTGTTATTGATCATTAAAGTTTCTGTCTTGTGGCAATGAGGAGTTTTTAAATCAGTTCTGAGCCCAGCCCAAGCTAATTGAATAATAAACCCCAGTGAAAGAATTTGCTTTTTTTTCGCAAATAAATCTTTTGGGGTCGATTTTTTTAGCCTACTAATTTTTTTAGCTCACATAATAATTCTTTAGGGTCGATCACCAATTTACTTCAAAGATAGTCAACGCCCGTGCTATAGTTTATCACTCGTCAAGTTTGAACAAATTATTATGAAAGTTGTTACCTGAAGTTTAGCCCATTGGATTCGGCCTATACACCTAGGAGCATTTCTCCAGGCCAGCTTCGAGCCATAGACGAGCTCTGTCTCCGTCAGATCGTACGTTCCTGTGTTGTTTACTTCTTTCTGCACTTCTGCCCATCTCGCTTCATGCGCCGGGCTGTTAGCTCTGCACACAAGAAAAAAAACTTTCATTTAGTTCTACGATTGACAAATGAATCTGTTGGCACGATGATTGGATGACGTGGAAATAATAATAAGATATAGAACTAACAATGTTGATTCCTAAAAGACAACTCTTCTAAAAACCGTTTCACTCCTCATTTTCTGCGAAAATGAAAGTACGCATTCATTATGAGGGCATATTGAACAGATCCTTGAACGGCAACTTTTAGATAATTGAAAAGTGTTTGGAACCCAAGATTTTGATTGTGACAATAGCGACATTATGAAAGTCTAGTAATCTATCCGATTACTGATGTAATATTTCATGTAACTAAATGATATTCTTCTATCAGTTATGTTCCTCCAAACACATACACACATATATACTCACATATACTTTTATATGTGTATATGGCACATTGGAAGATGTGTTTTTTGTGAAAGCTACGTGAGAATGAGAATCGGTGATTTTCTGGTCAGCTGTTGGAAGATCGTGGAAGAATATGAATTGAAACACGAAATAACAAAGATTGGTAAATTTCTGTTTTTAATAGCAGAAATTATTATGAATGATTATAATTTTTTTTGAATTTAGGAAATTCAGGGAGAAAACCCGCCTTCCCCCAACTACCAACAAAACCTACGCATTTATAAGGAGGTGGTCATTTATGGTCATCTAATTTCAGTAGCAACTTACAGATTACAAGAGTTTCCAATTATGCGCACTTCTCGCAGTTAGTTACAAAAGTTTTGTGCCTTCCTAGTGCCCAAAAAAAACTTTAGTCTTTTCCAAGGCTGTGCATAATTAAGATAAAGATCCGAGAACCAAAATTATCGGCGAAACTTTGGACAAAATCTTGTTCGGGAGGCTAGTAAAAGTAGGAAGGGTTTTGAAATGTTCCAGGTGTGAGGATGGTGTGAAAAAGTACGTCTCTTTTGATTCCTTTGCGAAATACCAACGTGTCTAAAAGCTATGGATAATGATGACGCCCAAGAAACAGTTCAACGGTAGACGGAGCCCTTCATATCCGAGATCAAACAATTGCCCCTTTTCGGTGTCCTGGTCTCGTAGCCAAAGGAAAGATGGAGTCAGACTTCTTGATGGGATGGGCTGCAGAGGCAAGAGATCTGTGTGAATACGGAAAAAGCGGTTGATGGAGGTTACCCACTGTGAATACATTAAAGCCTGTTTGATTTCCCATTCTGTTTCCGTTTTTTTGCCCTTGTCAGGCGGTTAGTAAGCCCTTGGGATATTATAATGTATAAATATTGATGCACTTTGCCTGAGGGGTTGTAGGGTTTCATACACACATAGGCAAATTGCGTTTTAAAGTGATACGGCTCTAGTGCAGATTTGCATGTGACTGCCTTCTTCGTTGTTGAAATCATCATTGAGAGGACGTAGCTGATTGAATTGCATGACTTTAGATTCAGCTTTACATTATGGGGAAATGTTAATTTTACATGCAACGAACTTCATATATTTATCTCAGAAATCGCAGGGAGCGAGGGAAGACTTTAAGAGTAGGTATGTCGTAGCAGCCCGAGTGATATACTATTGAGATGGAAGACGAATAAACTCTTCGCACGAGTGATTTCCGTGGAAACTACCCTGTGAACGCAGTAGTGGGTATACATTCCATCAGAACTATAATGCAATGTCATCATCATCATTAATTCCTTCCAGGAGAAAGAGGTCATTGACAAATGTCATCATTAATTGAGTCAGTAATGAAAATTTTACTTCCAATCATTGGGCTTTCTCTAGTCATTCCACAGACCAAGATGAACTGGAAGATGACAGGTTAGGTAAGATTTAAGATTTTCCCGTTTCAATTTCATGCATCATTCAATTCCTCTTGGTCAATTCAGGATTTCAGAGATTAAATGTATCAATCTGTAAAACACATTTTAGTGATGGGAGGTGAAATAGATGATGTGATGACGGGATTGTTGGTGTGATTTCTGCTCGGCGCTATGAAAGTCAAAATGGAGCATTTCAAGCAATGATGGGGAGCCGGCAAAAGAGACCCTTAATATCCATTGGAGTGGAAATGTGACATTTGATATGATTTAGGAATGTCCAAACGTAGGAATGAATGAAAAATGAACGAAGGGATGTCACAAAGAATCACCCGCGCTGATTCCATAAACTTTTCGCAAGAACATGGAAACTGAACTTGGCAGAGTCCAGAAAAGTTCAAATCTGGACTGACTATAGCTTAAATTAGAAAAAAATGTTTGGTTTTCATTAGATTTCGATTAAATTCCTAGGAATTATGGAAGCTGACCATTGGGCGATCTCTTATGGATTTTTTACCAATGAAGTGAAGATCTTCAGTAGCAGACTTCAGGGCATCGTAACTGCCAGGATTCATCCTGTTTTGATGATTCTTGTCAGGTATGATTCGAGTCGGAGACTGTTAGGGACTGTGAATTCCAAAGCTTTCTGATCATTGTAACTGAAACAGCTTGCGATAATGATAATTTCTTCAAGAGTTTCGATGAATTTCTCAGGAATTTTGCAGGTTCAGGGTTGAGTGTAGTGTCAATCGGTGCACATCCAATGTGGTTCCTAACAATTTATCTTTCACTATAGTTGATTGTCTCAAATAAAAATTCATGGATAAACGTTTTCGCACATAATGATCTTAAGCAAACTTGATATAGATTTTGGGACAGCTATGTGCTGCAATAATGAGGGCCATAACTGGTGCAAGTCTAACCTATGTTCAAAAAATGAATAAATGCTTCAAAATTCGGAACAAAAAAATTGCGTGTATTCATCAAATAATACATTTTCATGTAATTATCATTATTTTGCACAAATTTTTTATAACCTGTTAACAGTATTTTAAATCCTGATTGTTGGCAGTCCGCCACCGCATTGAACAACCACCTTTCTACTCCCTGTGTGAGTTCGCCTATATAGCGAACTGTTTACTCCCTAGATGCTTTTTCTGATGAGTAATATCACGTAGTGCAAGATCGGGGAAATACGGAGGATGACCAAAAACGTCCCAATCAAGAGGCTTCAGCAGATCTTGCACGGGGGAGCGATGTGGAAGTGGAAAGCTTCAAGCGAGAACAACACTTGGCACTAGTTCTGGATCACTAGCCTAAGTTTTGCCAAAACCTCGGAATAATGATGTGATAATGGCTATTCCTCTAGGGAGCTAATCAATCAAAAGAAGAATCATTAAAGGAGCGAACAGTTTGCAGTAGAGGTAAACCTCAAACAGGAAGGGTAAGCTGGTAGCTTATATTGGCGGGTGACTGGTACAGAAACGGATTAAAAAAACTGGTTACAAGGTACAAAAAATGTGTACAAAATAATGACGGCTACATGGGAAAAAGCTACAAATTACCACACACAGGTTTATTACTTCTATATTAGGTAGAAGATCTTTCTGCATTAGAAGTAGTCTGTATTACACGATCTAAACTCGGCAACGCTCTCCTCCATATCATGTAATTGCATTCAAGATGGAAATACTTGGGCTGCCACCAGCCGCTCAGAAATCCCGTTGTATGGGATCTGCAGTCTGGATCTTCGTCTCGACAGTAGATTTTTCAAATGGTGAGCGAACGAATGACCAGATGACCCGAATGGTCTCGGTTGGTTGACAGAAGTAATTTCTATCTGATTCATTAAAAAACTACCCTGTTGCATAGAAAGTTTTTGAAATTTAGATTTTTTAATAGTTGAATCCTTGATTAAAATTCCTTAGGATGAATTGATCAACATGTCAAGATTACTGGCTCATCCTGGATCGATGTTGGATTTTGGAGCCGATTTCGTAAATCCTGGTCCAGCAGTTTCGGAGAAAAGATTTGGATGGATTATTTTTTTCGTTTTTGAAATCTACGTATCTTGAAAGTTATAGCAACAACTTGTGAGAGGAGGCTTACAATATTTTTTGTTCCAGTTCGATTTATAAAAAGTTTGAGGTGTGATGCAACGAGGAGGGGATTGGAGAAAAGCAATGGCTTGGAGCAATGGAAGTATGATAGGCAAAGTCGCGAAGATGAACTGAGGAACTTTAGGTGAAGAATCACCTCCTGACTCCCTGATTATCTCTCTGAGAGTTCACAGTTCAGATTGTACTAAGCTTCTTAGACGAGACTGGTCATTATTGAAAATGATAAACCAATTTTACTTGAGTTAGTAAATAAAAGTTCGGTTTGATCCAAATTGTTTGAAGCATTTTTTGGATTAAAAAAGGTAAACTTACTTTTTGATGCCCTACGTAATTGCAGCACTTTGCTGACCCATATGCATCAAGATTTATTATGTTTAAGATTATTATGTGCAAAATGTTTATCTATCAATTTTTATTTGAGACAATTAACTGAAGTGAAAGATTAATTATTAGGAACGGAAAGGGTTTCAGAGTGTTTTGAAAGACGTTTATCATCAAGACACCGCAGCAGGTAGGTGCTACACAAAATAATTTTGCGCCGCTCACACGTCAAGGCTCAACTTGTAATTGAACCGTCAGTGGAAACGTCGCCGGGTTAATCCCGAAAACTCTTAACACGATCCCATCCACAACCTAATCCGATAGAAACCGAACCGCCGCCCCCTCCAACTCGGCAACGCTAAAGCCACCAGTAACTGGATGGAAAGAGCGGTGAAAATTGAATAACCTTCACACAAGAAAACCGCCCGTCTTACAAATGGAATAATGCAAATGTGACATGCAAGGGGGCCAATTGAGACGGCAGCCTTTTCTGCAGAAGTATTTCTCGAAGACCTCCTTAGCGTTTTAACTCAATTGCCGCGGCAGCAAGTTCGAGGCGGGAGGAGGAAACTCGCCCGTCAATTTGGAATCGTAGACTTTGTCTTTTTCTGTTATCTTCCGAGCAGACTTCAAGATGAGCTTGATAATAAAAGACCAGGTTTTATAGAGGTGTTTTCAAATGTGCGGTTTTTTTTATACGTTTCGAAAACAGAAGTCTGCGCTGCATATTAAGGGTTTTATAAAACTGAAACTACGTTCTCAAGAAGTATCTGCAATGTCGGAGGCCCAAGTACGTGATTCACATTTCTGTCTGCTCTGAATTCTTATTCTGCAGGTGAATTTCCGATCTTGAGGTCGTTCCAAGTCCGCGGCCTTTTTTATTTTCGCGCACGAGTGAACGAACCAATGTTTACCACGGAAGATTACTCCTTTCCTCGCTAGCTCTCCGCACTTTATATGTTCTCTGCACCGAGAGGAAGCAGATATAAGTAGAACATGTTGACGAATGACTACAGGTTGATGAGTGTTGAAATATGCTCTTTATACATAAGCAATATACCATTAAATTAACTAAACAATTGTAGCACGAAGTTTCGCAATTATAATTCCTTGACTTTCCGCAGAAGAATTTTCCATTAGTATGCTGATAATGCTAAGAGAGACTGATTAATATTCATTGAATAATCCTTAGCATTTAGATAAAAAGTACATTTTTTCGTGTACGAACTATTTTTCTTCTTTCTAGCAACTTTTAGTGCTCGTTCTAATGAAATCATAGTAAATTTGCAGTTTCATTCTCTGAATGTTGTAGTTCATTGTTCATAAACGCTTTACAAGTACTTTTTGTAAAAAAAGTGTTTAAAGGTCTGGTGATTTGTTTTTTCACTTTTAGTGCTTAATTTTTTTGTTGTTGCTAAAAACGGATGTACTTTCCCGATTCTTAGCAATATTCCAGACCGTTCTAAGAGTTCGTTTTAAGAGCTAATTGTTCGTTAAAAATCACCAAAATGATTAAAAATGTTTGTTGATTAAACTGAAGATGTTTGAATGCTTGATTATCAAATATGTAATGACCACCATCTATATATTCGTTCCTTTTTAAACCTTAATTAATTTTCTGCAAAGCGAGTTTTCAGCACAGCAGAATTAAACAAGGTTTCACGCCAGCGAAAAGGCTGGAAATATTCTATGGTTCTTCTGTAAAAATACGCTCTGCCATGTGGTCCTAAAAAAAGATTTAGCCTTGAACTTTGTTGATAGATCACCAATGAATCTCAATAACTTCAAATAATGAAGTTCTCTGTTGAAAGCTCCCCATAATTGATAGTGCATAATTAGGTTGAACGTTTTTCACTGTCATTCAAGAAGATTCGGACACTATCCACATCATGATACGGGTAGACTATTATTAAAAACCCACGAGTTTGAAAGCCTAAATCACCTCCGGATCGGTCAGGAAGTCGATATTTTTAGGTGCAAGAAGTGGCTTTTCGAAATTCCTCCTCCAAGTGGGAATCTCTCGGTTATCTGTTGTTATTCGTTTAGTTGTTTATCTGATTTATGGGGCAGAGCTTAAGTAGGAGCCTTGACGCCTTCTCTGCCCAGATCGACTGGCGTTTCAGTGTGTCGTTCGTAAGACGTGTTTGGCAAGGTATGAGATCTTCGTAGATTCTGATCTGCTCTGATAAAATATCAAATACTGAAATCATACGATTTTGTTAAAATTGTAGCTTTCTTAATAAACTATTATCAGATTTTGCATAAGTAGTACTTTATACATATATATATTTCTTGCTGGTTTACCCGGCGCTGCCCTTGTTGGAGCAACAAAATCGGTCACCGGTTCACACTCATCAATATCACACAAAAGTCTACCTGAAGTCCTGTTGCGATTTTCTATTTTTCCTCTGATATTTCTACAATTGGGCACTTGATTGTTTATACAACCAACAAAACAGTAAAATTAAAAGATCTACAAGCCCAGACTTTTTTGTTTGTTAAGTTTTATTGAGGCCATTTACAATTAAGAAATATACTTGAATGATACATGTTGAACGCGCTTAATTCTAACACAAAAAGTACTCTTTACATGGAAAAAGTACTTGAATAATATAAATGGTTATAAATGATCACTATGTCACTTCACATTTCAATCATGTCCAGTATATGTTGAGGCCGCTTCAGTCTAGGATTTTCTGGGTGAAGGAAACCTTCGCTTACAAGGTTGTTGGGATTGTTTGCATTTCTCGAAATAAGCTCCTATTGCAGCTTCACGGCACTCCTGAGATGTTTCGAGGTCAAAATCTTTGTATATTGTTGCATTCCTCACAAAAGGTGGAGCATGTACAATTCGTCTCTGCAGGAACTTATTTTGCTGCTGTTTCAGCCGTCGAAACTGAGAGGATGAGCACGCCCCCCAAATTGGAAGAGCGTATGTCCATACAGGTCTGATGAAGACGTTTTGTATTAGGTAGTATTTTATTTACAAGGGGCAAACCGGGGTTGTTGAGCAGGTAATTCAGATGGGATATTCTACAGGTACATCGCCTCATTATTTCTGAAATACGGGCAGCAAAAGTCAATTTATGCCCAGACTGAATTTTTTTTTTTTTAAAATTTATTTTAATTACAATCAAGTCAGTTTCAACAACTTATTAGTAACTTATTTCTAGTATCATAATTTAATATGCAGTCCTCTTGTACATAACAGGAGTTTATTTTATTCTAATAATAACAATAATAATAATAGTTTGTTCGCCCTTCACTCGCGATAAGTTACTTTATACGTCAAGTGTCAGTTCGAACGGCTTTTTTCTCTTTAGTCTTCGAAAAAGGTTGTCAACGTCAAGGAGATGGACGGCCTCTGCGTTGACGTGGCCCTTTAGCCGTTCAGAGTGTTAAACGGCGAATTTTCTTATTGTGGCAGCGACGCTCTCGATCTTCAAATCATTATGAAGGTTGTCGTTCCGAGTGTACCAAGGTGCATCGACGATGTTCCTCAATACTTGGTTCTGGAATGTTTGTACAATCTTGATGTTGCTATTGGGAAGAATCCTGCTCATCTTCTTCGGACGATTTAACAACGCCCAAATCTTCTTCTAAAAGTTCCCTTATCTCATCTTCACCAGTATAATATCTTTTAGAAGACATTTTCTGGAAAGCAAATGAAGAATAGCATTATTACTACGAACCCTGACTGACTATTTGATGAATATGTATAATTTGTAAAGCTTCTTTCTATTGAAATCTGGGCAGTTACTGCTACCCGTTCGTCCTATCGACCATAAAATATGCTGTAATGCTACCCATCAGTCACATTGACGAATAAATGTTTTCTATTACTGCTACTCAATCGTCGCATAGACCTCTTGACTACAAAAAATACTCACCACAGTCTGCTTAAAGTCGAGCACACCAGGGTTAAGTAGGATACTCAGATAATGTCTCACTGATTCATCGACAAAAACTAGTAAAAAACGTGAATTTTGATGATTTTCTCGAATAAAAAAGGGATCTGAGCACCTGATTGGTTATTCTAGAGTGCTCGTGAATTGAAGTATTTATATACAGGTGAAAAAAGACATCAAAGTAATAAATTATAGGGTCAATTTTTAGTGCTAGGTAGTTTTCTGTGAAAAAAAGTGACATGACAGGTGTATTAGGACAATAAAGATTCATACGAAAAAAAAAAAAAAAAATGAATGCGACCGAAAAAGAAATAACTCTTTTTTGCTGAATAGGAATACCATAAAAAAGTTCAATCAAATTCACACCCAATTCAATTGTTAATACTTAACAATTCGAATTCCACTTTTCGAATAGCTTCCGATAAGCAACAATCTTCCCCGAAAATATAAAAACGACATCTGAAAATGCTGTGCGTTCCTCTCAGCACCTTGAACCATCGGTTATTCAAATGTAATGATAATTAGGTAACGGTATATAAAAATTCCTAAGGTGTGTTTTTTGGTCTTTTTTTAGACATTTTCTTCTGAAGTTGAACAGTTGTTAGAATTTTCCTGTTTGTGAAGATCCCTTTTCCATCACCCCCCTTCCACTCCTTTCGTGCATGTATAACAAATAGAAAATAACGTTGTGAAATATGTCTACTTAATTGAAACTCTAGCCATAGTGATTTGTCGTCAACGCATATGAATGTGGAAAAATCACTACAGAGAGGAGCTTGCCAATGTCATTGGCGGCTACTTTTTTATTTGAACAACTTTGATACCTTTGACTGAGTCGTTACTCAAAAGGGAACTATGCCTTATTTATCCCTCAATGCGTATGTTTCTTGACCAGTTGATTTAGTGGCAGTTTGCCACCTCCAGACCTGAAAAAAAATTATCTACTTTTTATTTATTGCCAATTGATCAAAGTACTGTGGGATGTTCTGCTGGGACTTTTACGAAACTGCCGAACGTTAAAGTTGGAAAAGCGATCTGAGAACACTGTTGCTCATTCGATCACTCTATGCGGTACTCGACTGTGTGGGATAATCAGGAGGTGTGCAGATGAGCATAACGGGCGGGAAAGACACCTGTAATCTGCAGTCAATGACGGTAAATCAACAGGTAGGTCCGATGGGATCCTCCCGCACCTTGTTATCGCCCACCTGCCGCCTCTTGCCGCCTCTGTTTCCATCTGCTCCGACCACGTTACCGCCTCAAATCACCGTCAATCTTCTAATGGCCCGTTTGTCATCCTCTTTCTCACGTCACGTAGACCCCTCATGAAGTGTTTAGTAGGGGCTCCTACGGTCCCAGACTGCGTTACATCTCAGGTGAACCCTAATCCATAGTGAAATATCCTAAATTTGCGCAAATTGCCAATGGTGCGAGTAGTGGGAAAAACCATACATTTTTAAATAATTTTTTTCGATATAACTTTTTGGGATATAGATGTTTTATTGTACTATAGTGTAGTACGGATTGTGGGGGGGATTTAGGCTCTTTTCCACTCTGATCTGTTGTTTCGCTAAAGGTCAGGCGAAAAGGTTAGTTTTTCAAGACCATTCTTACCATAATTTTCGTAAACAATTGGGTTACTACTGTACTTAAATGGGGATTTATTTCTAGGTATCCAGAAACAAGTGTATCAATTGCTTGGACCAACTCCAACTCCAACTTGATAACTCGATCTTGGAGATCTACTGAAATGAAAACCTTAATGAAAATGTTATTTGTGAAGGTAGCAACTTCGAAGACATGTGTCTACTTATGTTGATTGTTCTACTTCAGATCAATAATGGGACACATTAATTTACTAAAAGAGCTCAAATCCGTTTTTTATCTTGACTTCTTGCTGCAGTAGGAAGGATAGCTACTAGGTAGAACAAGAAGGTGATAGCACTAAATCACCCATGTCAAGAAAAACTGAGTGTATGACAAGTAGCTGTCTATAAATACAAGTGGTCGTGTTGATTTGTGACAGCGTTTGTAAATTTAAAAATCAGTAGACTTTTAAAAGGATAAAATATTGGAGTGTAGATATACAAATTATACTCTTACAAACGTATCGATGATTAAGTGTATTTGAATTAAGTGGAGATCAATTAGTTCTATTTTTTTATTTCTCTGAGGTTGCCCTCAACCCTTCTTCTGTTTTATCAGCTGAGCTGATGAGCGACTAAGAGAAGATAAAAGTGGAAAGGAATTGTAAACTAGGCTTTAAGGATCACAGATTTATCGCGTCCTACCTGTCTGGGGATCACTTGTTGTCTTTACTGGCCAGCCAAAGTCCATTCCATTTGCTGCGTCCTCGGGAGTGCCACAAGGCTTGCACATGTGGCCATTATTGTTCAGGCTGTTCATAAATGACTTGTGTGACGCGTTTGATGATGTGAACTACCTGCTATTTGCAGATGACCTTAAGAATGACCTTCCGTGAGGTTAGCTCAGATGATGATGTGCGTTGCTTACATCGAAACCTGGATCGACTGCACCAGTATTATTGTCAGAATGGTCTCGAGCTTAAAGTGGACAAATGTTGCTCAATAACTTTTACTCGATCCGAATCACCAGTCTCCTAACCCAATATGTATGATTCCAGACCACGAACTATTTACTGGCAGCTTCCTTCATACTTGAACAAAAAATGATCGATTTTCTATTAATAGTCCGATACTCAATAATCACATTGATTGGGACCTAAAACCAGTGCGCTGATGCTACTGGGACTTAGGGAAAACCGCCGAACGTGAAACACAGAAAAAGTGATCTGAAAATACAGTTGCTGATTGGATCACTCTATGCGGCACTCAACTATGTGGAAAACCAGGAGGTGTGCAGTTTACCAAGTAAAGGATGAACAGCCCATTGATCAGGATGCAGCACGGTATGCCAGTATGTTTCAAATCTCACCGATAGAACAGGGACAAGAGCTTTAACAAAAAATAGTGAGTAGTATAGTAATTCAGAATTTTGAAATGAAGTTTTGGAGGAAAGTTGCAAAGAAAACGTGTTGGGGTGAGTTGAGTCACAATACTATTAAGGTGGGACCCCAGGTTCGGCCAATAGTGCATACATCCGTTGTCCTGGGTACGTTGCAAGAATGCCTCCTTCACGTTATCCCAAAAGAGCTTGTCAGAAATCACGTTTTGCCTGAAGGATCCAGACGAAGGGGTAAGAAGTGGATCGAATGGGAGAACAACCCCTATGACTTTCACTACTCAAATCAAAACTTCACACTCTCCAAGCTCAAACTTGAAACCCACCAAGCATCATCGCATTATTATAGTACCTGCCCTCACAGAAACAGCTCCAAGAAATACAGATCTCATTCGACTCAAGGACCTAATTTCCATCTTAATCCAACAAAACATATCTTTTACGTTCTGGTTTTAGGTCCCAATCAATGAAGAGTGAACTATTAAAAAATCTGAATATCGAAAACTTTCGAAGTAGCAGTAATGTTTTCTTGTTTGGTGTTCGTAATCCCCCCCCTTCAATGAATTGAATGAGCCCACTTGAACCACTTTACATTCATTCGTATGTTCTCCCTAGGTGCAAGAACTTTGACAGATCAATGAAACCACAAAACGAATATAAATGTGAACGTTCTTGAACGTAGTAAAAATCGCCTAGTATCATGTGAGGACAGAATCAGCTGACGTAATTGCATAGCAATAAATTATCAAGAAAGAGTATTATAAATTTTCAAGAGCTTCATTTGAACTCATGTTTTCAAGTCTCGTGCTTTATATTTGCAGACAATTGAAGCGTAGGGAGGTGTATCTTTCAATCTTATTAAATTTGTGTTGCTTTATTCGTCGGTTTCTTCGTCTTGTACATACATAGTGTTTTGCACCATTGTGGGCATCATATCAGCTTTTGTTTATAACAAAAGTGCTTGTAAAGGTTGATGTGCACGGAGTTATATTTATGACTAAGTCTAACCAACTCCCTTAAAGACATCAATCAGTAAATTATATGGTATGGATACCCTTCTAGTAATTTCGTTCTTCACCATGATAGAATATTTTTGCAGACAATTGAAGCGTGCAGAAATATTGAGCATCTTTGTAATCATTTGCAGCATCTTGAATTGTAACCCTGGTCTGTGTTTAAAACAGAGTTTGGCGTTGAAGTGTAAATTATTGTACGGGAGCGTTCGATTCCCGGTTTATAACACGTGATTATAACGAAGCAATAATATTGTGAAACATTATTTTAATTACTGTATACCTCAATTCCATTTCCTTTGATCAACCTAGCACCTTTCGCGCAATATAGCATGAATTGAACAGGAAGCGGAACTAGATCTAATATTGTGCCATCGCGGAACGTTCCAATCTTCAAAGTTACACGGGGTATAACTTCTGGTTCTCCCATACAATTGAAACTCAACCAATCAAGGTGCTCGCTTTCGGTTCGAGTTGTATCACCCTCCTCTTTCCGCTTCCCTCTACAATCGCGCTAACCGGTCTGTAGGATTTCCGAGCCGGACAATTCGAACAATCCGTCCACCCCTCCCCTGGGATTCGCTTTGTTTCACGGTGTGCCGTTGTCCTTTGAATGACTAAAGCGCGGATACATTCGACGAGAACCAGTTGGCTGACGAAGTGGAAACTAAAGTACGGCATTTTACTATCAAACAGTCACGCAGCATGGCCGCATGAGCAAATTTTCGTAAAAAATGCATCTTTTTTCATGGTTCCGAAAATATTTAAAAACAAACTTTCCAAAGTTTTCTTCTTAGAATTCCATTTTGTGCCATTTTGAAATTATTCCTGCATCTTAACCTTCCGGATTTTGGGTTTACACATACTTGATGGAATTCTTTTGGTTTGACTTATATAAAGGAAACGTTAAAAGAACTTTTAAAAGATCTGAATTAGCAATTTTCACTCAAATTCCCATGTGCTTATTCGACAAAAGCCGCCACATTCCTTGGTGTACAATTACGATTGACAGGCGGAAAAGTCGCAGCCTCAGTACTCATCAAACCAACTAACAATTCAAATATAACAATGAAAGTTGCACACCCCATCACACATTTCCATAAGGGTTTCAGTATAAGTAAGGCTCGTACCGTAAGGATTTATAGTATTTTTTATTATTTTACGATACACACCTTTGCTGAAAATTAAATACAAGAGGATACCCAGGAAAAATAGTAAAACAAAAGATTATTCCTTCACATATTCAACATCAACCGCCACCCAGGAAATACATCGAAAACTGAAAAAAAAAAACATTTTTTCTGCATTGATAGGATGAATAGGACGGACCATAATCTAAAAGATCTGTACCTACTTCTCTCGGTGAACCCAGATATCAAAAAGGTAAACGAGACCTGAGGGTTAGATCCCATGCCTCCTCCCATGATAGTACGTTTGATGGTTTTTTCGACTTGAAAATTTTAAAGAAAATAAGATCCCAAGGGAACAAATTAACGCTGCTCCAATCAGAATAGGCTCATTTGAATTGTGTGGGAGCGTATGATCCTCCAGGGTTGAATATCAGGCGTCAGCTGGGTAACCGCGTTTCGCCATGGCAGGGCTTCCCTATGTACATCACATGTCACAATTTAAGAAATCAAGATTAATTTTTCTATAAAGTTTGAAAAAGGCATAAGCCGTGATATAAAAAGTGGTTTAGTAATTTATTTATGGTTTCTGCCTAACAAATTGTGTAAATATAAATGTGTGCATGTTTTGAAATGAAATGTTTGAAAAATGAAATAGATCTTAAGAATCTGTCAGAGGTTGATTTTCACAAGTTTGATTTTGAAAATGCCTAAATTCTGCATTCGGAAAAAGTTGACACAAAACTCAAAATTAAAGAACTTATTTACATTTCCAAAACGCCGAACTGTTGCAATAGGAAAACTGATATTGACAGAGTCATTGAAATTTATTCCAACATTATTAAAAAGTAGGAAAAATGAACACACATTCCCTCATCATGTTTCCTTGTACACAGCAACTCCATAATATTAAGTTCCATTCACTTATAAAAAATCCATGCTCCACTCAGTTGATTCTTGGCATCTAAGCAAATCTGCCTTTCTGTCATCCTGTCATCGTTATCCTGATGTACGTATTTTATATAAGTTCTTAGCCTCTAAGCTCCATTTTCAAGGTAAGTTCCACCTACCATTTAACTTCATGCTGTCTTTTCACTCTGCTGGCCATTACATCAGTACTACATCTGTTAGTTTTTATTTTCTCTCAAGTCACACGTATGCAAACTATTCCTCTCTCTAATTTTTCAGTAGCAGTTGTTTTTAAATACGGTTCTTCTAGCTCTAAAGAATTTCTACTAATAAAACGAAACGTTGGAGATGAAAGTGTAGTTTTTTATCAACCTCTGACTGATTCTCAAGATCTCCTCGTAATTTTCAAAACATGCAATGAAGCAGTCAAGAAATTGAACATGGTATGTGTGTATGTATATGTGTGGGTTATTTCACTTGTTAAATCTCTCCTTAGGACGGAGACAAAAACTGCGTTTTTCGCCGAAAAATCAAACATTCCAAAAGAAAGAATAAGTTCGCAGGACAGAACTTTTGGAGCTGTATATTGCTTTTCCAGAGTCCCAGGAGTGTGATGGTGTATTTCATGAAGCTCCCACTTCCAAGGCATTTTCAATACTTGGAACCGATATACTCTCAGGTTTACCTCTGGATGGTGCAGGTAAATCCCCTAAAGCCTTCATAAAGGTAATTAAGAGAGTTCTATTCACCTTCATGATAATTAGATTATAGTGAATTGGCATTTTATTCTGCCAGGAATGAGGATATCCACAAGCAACGGGGCGCTTCTGGATGCTAGGGTAACTAGGTTACAAGGTCTCAACGGCATGCTGGGTAAAAATTTTAGTTCGGTAAGAACTCTGTCAGTTCTTTCCTGTTTCCTTCTGGTTTGCATAGCTTCTCAGTTAATTGTAAAATCTCTCTAAAAACAAAATTGATCGGTATGACAGAGATGGTACATGAGCTGGTAACGGATGATGGGATTGATCGTGAGTTTTCACAAGTCCCAGCGTCCAGCAAATTAGAGAAAAACTAGATCTCACATATTTTGAAAAACTTGTGTTTCTTGGTCGATTACAGAATCCATTATCAAAAGTAATAAACCAAAATATGATGTATACGTACGTACTTGACGAACCATCATATAAAAATACTTCACACTTGAGTATTCAAACCGACAGTGACGTTAGAGATGTGTTATGATATTCAGATGTCAGTGTCACGTCGACGGAGACAACGGTTAGATTATAGTTAAAAGGGAAGAGATAAGATACGATCTCGTCTGCTCCTGTCTGCGGTAGACAATGCGCAGCACTGCATCAAATCTCAACTTGGCTTAGTCAGCGGTTGACGTGTTCATGAAGTTAATTTCTTTATTTTTATTTATAACATGAGTTTATAAGAACAAGAGTTTTTGTTGTATGGGATCAATAACAATCAAGCTAATAAAGTATTTTTTTAAATACATTTATTTGGCATTACCGTCGGTATACAGCCATTTTTCTTATATTACAAACAATAATTTTCAACTTCTTAATTTAAATTGATCAAGTATCAGCAATTTATAAATATATGAAAATAAAGACTCTGTTCAAATATTGTGAGCATCGCCCGCCGATAACGAGTTGACATGAGGCCAAGATGTATTATAGTAATTTAAGTGTTTTGGCGTACTTTTTATTTTAATGGTTCATCTAATAAAAGGGGGCTCGTCCCACATTTTCGCCCCCCTTCCCTTTGTATTATGTTTTTGGAGTTGGTTGGTCGTGTTAGGTGCTGGGTAACCCTTATTTTATCGTAAGCCGAGTTCTTGGAATCTGGGACGAGGCTCCGGGATTTTGGTTTGTTTTGTCAATCGTCCTGGTAGGGGATAGGATTGGGCAATACACGGTGTCAAGGAGGGGGACCGAGGAGGCGTCAGCCGTGGGGTTGAGGAGGATCTCCCTCTTTTCTTCTTGACTCCAGGCAAAGGTTTTTGTTTGTAAAGTTATTATTTAGCATGTTTAGTAACTTTGAAATGTAGGGATATTAGTTTCGAAAGAAGCAATAGAGTAGCAATAAATTATGAGAAAAGTTTACGGACAGCCATCCAGTGCGGCCTTTGGAGTTTCTCAGTGATTCCATTTGGTACCTCGAATGTTTTTGGTATTTATGGGTGAAGTAGGATCTATGATTGGGGGCGGTATGCAGCAGTTGTATGCTGGTTACCTCAAGAGCTTTGCAGTAGTGAAGTCGGGCGGGAACTGCGGGAGTATTCAATCAAATTTGAGTGCTCTTGATATTGGTGAGAAAAATGAATTGACTCTTGATATGAATGAACGTGCGGTGGTTTCCTACTCCATCACCCTCGCCGATTGTAAACTGCTATTCCGTAGCTGGGGGTGTTCTGGAATGTAGTTTGAATATCAATGACCTGGGTGTCATGTTATTTGGCTCAACTTTTTCGGCTATACAAAGGATGTGTGTTCACAGCCCACGCACATATTCGGTTTAAAAACAAAATACTTACAAGAGAGTTTACTGATTCGTCGATTCGATGCTGTACACGTCCTTAATTTACACATTTGATGAAAATACTTCCATAGTGTCGCCGTACTACTTGAATGCTTTGGAGATAATTGAGCAAGTACAGCGAGTTTTTGGGATATTATCGTAAAGTAGGTCTACGGTTGAGGTGAATTCTATTCTTTAAAAATACAGGGCTGACTGGACTTGAAAATCGTAGGAAGAGCCTAGAATTGGCAGACATTCTGTGCCTGTTTAGACTAATAAAGTGGTGGGGTAGACAAGCGCTTCTAGGACATAGCATTCTCACGTATCATTTTACCCGACTCATGCAGGGTACACCTTTTTCCTGCGTAGAAAATACCTAACAAATATTTGACTGGCGGGACCCTGATCAGAAGCTAGCGGAAATTCAGTCGCTTAGTGGAAATTTCGAGGGCTAATGGCATTCTAACAACGAAAGAGCCAATATTTAAAAGCATTTCTAAATTGTTGTCACGATCTCAAAACTATATTTGTTTAATACATTCCATAAGCTGCAGCTTTTAAAATTTAAAATTTGTTGAGTTTGAAATTATTGTTGATTTGCATGTATAAGACTAATTACTATCCATTCCCATTAAATTTTTAATCAAACCTATACAGTTTTCCGCTAAATTGAGAAAATTGCGCCAAAGTATACTGGTACTTCAATTTACGTAGAAAATGATTTGAAGTGATGCTTTGGTGAATAGTGATGTGGTCCTTCATACGTAACTAAAAGTAAATGTTGTATATCTTGAAAAAAGCAGAGGTAATGTATATCATAGCTCAACTAGTCCTTGTTGGGCATTCAAGTCACGTTTGATTCAATTCTTTCTCCTGAAGATGAAAAGATCAGGATGCATAAGAATGGCTTCAGTATTTTTAGAAGCGATGGTTAACCAGCAAGCTAAGAAACGTATAAAAGAAGTGGAAATGTGTCATATTAGAGATGTGATAGATATGTATAGATTCTCCCCCTTCCTGGTTCTTGAAACCGCCGCACAGAGGGCCGAACATTCCAAAAACTGAAAAAAGTCAATCTTGGAAACGAATAACTACTCGTATATTGACTTTGGAATGGTTTTATTCTTTTCAGAACGAAAAAAGTCATTGGAAAAATGTGTTTTGTAAAATTCTTTCCTCTAATGACTAAATTTTAAAATTACAATTTTAATGCAAAATGTTTTGGATTGTGAAAAAATCAATTAATAACGAGAAAAACGGTGAGAAAAATCTTGTTATTGACGATTACTTACTCAGGTTCATCGAAACTGAAACAATACCCTTTTCATTACAGGTGATATCACAACAACAAACAATACCCTTTATCATCAAGAAACCATAGACAAATAGAACTTAACTTGTGTCAATCTTATCAGTCCCCAGTTTTAACATTACAGTTTGTTCTACAGAAACTAATACAAACAAAGTTGTAGAAACGGGCTCCATCTTACAAAAGGTAAGAATGACACTGATCTCCAATAGTGAGGTTGGACGTATAGTCAGGCATTAATAGATCGAGAAGCGATTCGTGCTTAAACAGACGCTATTACTATTACAAGCAGTCAATGAAAAGAATCAACGGTGCAAGACAAACTACGTGTATTTGTGTTTACTTTTGCTGTGCTCTTTTTCTACTCAAGTGATTAGAACTAATAAATAGGCACGTATAGGAAGATGGAACTTTCACTGCAAGTTCACCCTTTTGTATACAACAACCTAAAATTAGTGGACCTAAGCTTCGTAAAGTTTTTTTTGCTGATCCAAAGTAAGTAGGACAAACTAAGTAATCCAAAAATACGATAAAATTGTTTGGAAATTAAAAATACATCCAATGACCTTTACTAGTGTTTAGTTCGTTAAAGAGTATCATAGAAATTTTCAAGACATTGTTAATCCTTCAAATTCCTTAATTTTATTTTTCAATAGCATTTTACACGTACAAACCATTTAAAAAATTGAAAAATGATTTATTTCTCATTTGAATAGGTACCATATATTGGAAAACGGCTAGTTTAGAAGCGATGTAAGAATATTCTATTTGAGGGTCTTTTCCGCCTCAGGCTCTCTGCGTTCCTCCTCCTGGAATAACCTGGGGCATTCCAGTGACATGGTTATCTTATGGTTATTGCGGGCATTAATCGCCTCTGCCTTCGGAAGGGGCAAAAATACTAGTCCATTACGCTCTTTGTTGTACAGGAAAAACATTTTCTTGACTTCTCGCACTAACACAAAGCTTCAGGAAGAACAAAATTCTCCTAGTTACGATGACACCTGCTCACCCGTCGTACGATTTCGTAATAGGGGAAAAAATAAGGGATCTACTTTGATCCCCTTCCTGATCTCGCATTGGGAGTAATAAACTGAATCCAGTGCATTGTCGCTCTCGAAAGGGCGGCTGAGTATTACGGTAAGGGAATGGGGTTGGTTCAATATTGTAGAGACGAGAATGGGGTGATTTTCTTTTTGGGCTGATAATTGAGGGTGAACCTCCCTACGGAGGGCGGAAATACGGATAGGAAACAAGGACAAGGAGCAGACGTATTCTGAGATACAGCTCCAAGGCCACCTTATCGTCAGCAGCCACATGACGGTCCTGCCTAGTGGTATGTACCTACCAGTCCATCGACGCCGTTCCTCAGCTTTACGGCGGCGACGATCTTCTCCGACTATTGTGGTTCGACGAGGTGGAGGAAACAACCTTCGTCAAATCTCGAATGAATTGAAAGGGGTTGGAGATTAAAGTTGCCACCGCGGCGGAATGGCCTCTCATTGTACGGTTTCTAGGGCTCCAATAGTGCTGTGAGACACCGATATCAAGAACATTGACTTATATGCCTCAGAGGTTTATAATTTCCCTAAGACGAATAGCCCACAGAGGAAACTAATTGGTGGCGTTAAAGCAACCATTACGGTATTCTAATCTACACCCGTTCCCACTCATTCATTAGTCCACGGTACAAGAAGAAAACATCATATTATTTAATCTAGAGATCTCTATCACAGAGATAACCCATGGTCCTAAACTACGGAAGGTACAAAGTTTTTGGATCGCCAGTTTTGGCATGCAAGATTTACAACGATATTAAATATATAAAAAACGACAACATTGATGAAGAACTCCGTCACCACAGAAAGGAGAGTTGAAAACGTGTAAAGTGGCGGTTTTGGTCTTTTTACACCAACGTCAGTACACCACAGAATGAAGGAGATGTGAGCGGACATGGTCCTTGTACTGGTTGTTCAGATTATGAACCAAAAAACTTCACCCACATGTTTTACAACTAATTTGAGACAAACAGATCCTCTTAAGAGTTTTGTCAGATTAAGATTTTTTTCGTGTTTTCAATCTTATTGGGTAAAAAATTGTCATACATTCTTCGTTTTCAAAGTATTCGCAAATCTGACGAAACCGTTATAAAGAGCGTTAAATTTCCCATCTTCTCAGTCCCTAACGAAAATTTTTTAAATGGAACTAAAGGGTGAAAAATGAGCCCAAAAAGTACATTTTGTGAAATCTTGAAAAAATCCTTTTTTTTAAAGCTCATTAGGTAGTTTCCCATAATTCTAGTGATACGTATTAACCCGTAAGCCTAAACAATGCGCAAAAGTCCCTGCTTTCCAACAGTATAATTAGTTTCTACATTTTAAGTTAAACCTTTTTGAGAAAATTGAGTTTCAATGCAAAATAAGTGTATTTTCAGGAACATTTGAGGGTTCTGTTCTGAAAAAGCTTATGTATTGATTGTAGATATATGGGACTGGTTGCAATCGACCCAGCGTTGAGAAACACTTCGACCGTGATCTCTACATCTTTTTAGTCATGCAGAGTTTTTTTTTTTCATAACACAAAAAAAAATCAACATTGAAATAAACGGAATCTAAAAACTAAGCCTCTAAAAAAAAAAAAAAAAAAATTGTAAGCGGCAATTTTCGTCGCAAATTATTTAAGCCAAGAGTTAGAAACGAAGTAGATGAGTCAAAGGAGTTCAAAAGAGCATTTCACCAAATCACACTATCATTAACTGATCACCAAAGTGGTAGATTTTTTGAATTCCCAGCGATTTCAAGGCATTTAATTTATAACTGTCTCTGCACGTGTGGTGCATGACTGAATAATATTCAGTGAATATGTGGGCTCCAACGAACATAGAAACATCAGTGTTATCCCGAAAGTCTTGGATTTTCTGAGTTATGAATGTTTCAGTCCTTTGATTGTCTCAACCTTTAGAATTGGCAGAATGTGATTGCGAGAATTCGCGGATTTCTACGTCTATGTCGGTATATCGTTTATTACACCATTTTTGGTATTCAGATATCAGCTTTAATTGCGTTCAAAGTGATAAGTAGTTTAAGTGTTTACAGAATTGTATTCATGATCTCACTGACTGATGACCACAAAATTGTATTTCATAAACAGGTTACAAAATGGATTTGCTTAATCATAACGATTAAGTGAAAACTTTTCTCTGTCAACCTATCGCAGAGGTATTGGGGATGGAGCTCCTTAGGAAAATCTAGTATAGATTATAAGCCGATTTTAGATAATGAACCTTAAACTTCTTGTAGTAGAGTATCTGAAATAATAATAATAATCCTGTGTCAAATAATTTGCAGCGTATTTATACCATAACACTTTATACCATTCTACTGTGTGACCGTGTTTAAATCAGATATTTATTTCTTTTAGGAAGCGGACCTAATTTTCTTTGTTGCTAATCAATATCTTTCCATATTTTTATTTCAAGTACTGGGCTTGCAATAAGTAAGAAATCAAAATCTATCCCTAAAAAAGAGTTGTGTGAATTCGAATCGCAGTTTTCCAACAGTATACAATTTCTGCCTGACATAATTAACGTCAAGATACCCAACCGTCGCACGTTATCACTCCCTCTAACCTCAACTTTATAATTAGATCAAATTCTTTTTTTAAATCCTTTAATCGGAGGGTTTTCATAGCAATAAATTCTCTAATGTAATTCTTCCTCTTGAAGTTTTAATCAGGTTACCTCAAAAATTAATCCCAGACTGACTCTCTATTACGCCGCGGAGTCGAGCCTACCGTTAGAGTTAAGTCCATTTTTCAGTGTGACGCTCAACTTTTTCCCTCGGAAATAGCGAATAACAAAAGCGGGAAAGTTGACGGGAAAGTGCCCAGTAGACCTGCACTTAGCTTTTCACTTCTAGACTTACACCTTTGCAGTGTTGAAAGCATGGAAGAACAATAGATGCCAAAAGGTTTTTCTCCGACTACGTCCCAATACACATTTTGTATTAAATCGATCAAGATGGTCGCTGTCCACGATGATCGTAAGGCTACTTCGATTTTCAAAACTTCACACATCGATATCTATTGATGGTCTTTAAGTGTTTAATGTAAAAGTCCTATTCTCTGAAAGAATATTCAACTGTATTTCAAAGAATCCCGAGTATTTGGAACAGTACAATTATTGGATGGCTCTCTGCAACAACAACAAGGCCATACAAAGCTTCGCCTCCAACTGGATTGAATATACAGTGTTTTTACAAAGTATATTTCAGTTATTTTTGTGATGGTACTTTTAAATAAGTTATTATTTTGTCGATTTGGTATTTCACGAGACTGAGTTGACCATACCCGATGGTTAAACAGGGAGCAATGTGAACTGAAATTGGATGCTAACGCTTTTTCCTCCTTGGACAGGACTTTCTCCATGAAAACGATAAGGAATCTCAAAGTTGAACGTACCATTAGAACGCATATTACATAAGATAGTTTTCCAGAAGTTTGACAACTTTCAACATCTTTCTTGGAAATGGAGTATTTTTAGGAACATGATTTTTTGAAATGTTGAACGTTTGAACTGCAAGTAGGGTCCTTAAAAGTTAGTTTTTGATTATGAAACGCAATATGCGTGTCGAAAGTACTACGCTAAATCCGGCAGTACGGTCAAAAGTTGGAAAAAGGTGTTTGTACGCGGAAAACATGGATTTTTAGGGTGTATTTTGCACTTCGTACTTGCATTTTCCAAATGTTAACGTTCAACGCCTGATTGGAGGAATTTTCATAGCAAATCTTCCAGGATTGTACAAGAAAATGTTCGTGGACAACTTCGAGGGATATTCGATACACACACAATAGTAGCACTGTAGATATGAAGTTTGGTTTTCGGGGTCACGACTTGATCGTGTGTGATTAGGATCAATAACTTAACCTCGAATTTCTCAACTCGGTAATTTGCGTTAACAAACTGAACATATTTTACCAAATTACCAAGACAAAATTGGTAGGAATAAAAATAACAGGATGGTAGCCACAAGGCCACAAAACATGGTTTTATTGAAGAAAAAAACGTTCAAAGAATCATCTGGGAACGGGTAGGGATAAAAAATTGAGGTCGGCGACCGTTTCTAATTTCCCCCATTTTGGTTTATTATTCAATAATAAACCATTGTAATCGCTCTTGAAAAAAACATTTCTAACCCCCCCCCCCCCCCTGAAAGTTTCATGGTTTACGTTTCAAAGGGTGTAGAATCCAAATCTGCAATAAAATTTTTTCCGTCCGTCAGTCGTCCGCCGTCCTATGCCTCCTCTTCATCAGTCTACCTCTGGCTACATCGTTTAAATTAGGATTTGGGGAAGTTTTGACGCAATACGAGTGCTAAAGTGACTCGATAAATTATAGATGTTTTTATTGTGGGGGGGGGGGGGGTATTGAGGTTCAATAAAAACGCTGCAAATCCTTTCATTGGGGTTTATTATTCAATTTCATTCATTTGGCTTGCATTCATGATTTGAATTTCTACTAAGCTTTGGAGTGTGCGTGTTTCACAGGAGATAGAGCGATTATTGAATTTCAGGAAGCACACAAATATGATCAACTGATCAATCCAAATAGGTATTTTGGTTGAGAACCGATTTACGTGCTCTATGCATATCTCCTGAAATTCAATAATCGCTCTATCACCTGTGAAACACGCACACTCCAAAGCTTAGTAGAAATTCAAATCATGAATGCAAGCCAAATCAATAATGAACCCCAGTGAAAGAATTTTCAGCGTTTTTTTCTTTACACTATGGCGGGACAATGTGTATATTAACAAGATCTGAGATCTGTTTCAGATTGATATCAGTCCAGCACACATTTACACATATCTTAAATTAACTCTCATCGAACCGTAAACATAGACGTTTTCATCAAAGTTCGACCATTTCAAACGATTGTGCAGATCAAATTTCGCAACGCTTCGGTAGTACTGGGGTTCGGACTGTGCTTTTATTCGATTTTATAATTATTCAACTCACCAAAAGAGACCAATTTCATCATGATCATATTATGATCTCATTATTTTTCAGTTGGCTCAGGCCTACGAATTCTGTAATACCTAACTGCTCGAGTTTATGAGGTGATGGAATGGTATAGTTGCCCCTTCCAATGAGCTGGATGCGGTTAAAATGCTCCGCCACACTCAGAGGATAACCCAGACGCCTGAAAACGTCTGATTCATCTCCCAAGGCGACGGATTGTAAAACCGGGAAGGGTCAACTAACCAAATCCATCACAAGTTGGGTATCTATACTGCGATAGTAAAGGATACATTTTTGATTTCAATACACCACTAATTTTATATCGTTGGACCCTTCGTTCATGTCTGTACATTCATATATTTCATGGACCACGTTTAGTAATTGGAGGCCATTGGGAATATGAGAAATCTTAACGGAAATAATTACTCTTCGTGCGATAATTTTTCAAAGTTTTAATGAATAATTCAACACACACAGAGTCACATCGTATCGAGCGGTGGATTGTAAATCCTCTCTGCAAAACGTTCAGGCCCAGCCTACTGGCGAGTAAATGTATTCAACTTTTTAATTTGCATGATATATAGCCATTCTTTGATTTATGAATCAATTTTCTTTCTCGACCCCCCCCCCCCTCTCACAGAATAAAGGATTATTTGGTTCACAAATTATGGTATAGAATCAACAAATGAACTATTACACAATTACAACTAAGCTGAACCAAGAGCATTCCATATTTATGTAGATACTAATCTTTGTCAAAATTAGAAGAGTGTTTCCTGGATTTTCCCTGGAATCAAACTTGTATCTAACGTTTCTTGGTGGCTACGTTTGATTTAATCAATCATTGATGTTGAGTCCAGGAGGTCCATTTGATCCCAGTACACACTTGTGTGCTTGTTCGGACTGTTGAAGTAGCCGGTCATTGGTTTTTGCTGGCATCTTCTTCAACACCTTGATTCCGAAGTATTCATTGAAGGTGACTGTATGACCGTGCGCTCTTGCATGGAGCTTTATTGGTTGTTGCTTGAACTGAAGCTCTGTGATTATTCATCCTTAGGTTCAGTTGGGATGCCTTCCCCACACAGAAGCTCCTAGTGTCATCTTCCACGCACTTCTTGCAAATCAGCTGGTACAAGCACATCTGTGACTGGGACTTGGCGGATCATTGGCACGTATGACAGAGCTTACACCTTGGTATTGTCATGGATGGAGACCTGGTTGTTGGTGATTGACACTCAAAACAACTCATATATATAACAAAGTTCATCGTCATCATCATCAAAAAACTGTCATCCATGATATTCCCTCAAGACATGTACAAAACACCAGACAAATACCTTAAAATAAAACATCATTTTTTGGAAAATCTATTCCACTACAAGGAATTGAGCCTTGTAAAGAGTTTTCGTCCATGTTTTCAATAGACCAATCGATTGTAGATTTAAAAACAGAATGAAAAACATGTGTGTTAGAAAAAATAATTACAAAACAAATATACAATACACATGAAACAGCTTTAGGCTGAGCCCGCCTGCCAGATATCTGCAACCAATCCACGAACTCACTTCAACAACTACGAACTTACTTTTTTCTTTCTTTTTCTAATAATGGTGAGTTTATGGGGAAAGATAATAGCGTAGAATAGTATAGTTATAACTCGTAATTCTTCATCAAATCCAGTTAAACTCAGATACAAGTTCATATCTGTACGAGCATGCAGCCTCGCAGTGCTTGGCTGAAGCCAGCCAATTTGCTCCAATCAAAACATTAATGAACAACTCATCTGAATGCTCTGCTAATCCAAAGTTGGCCAGACGAAACTTTTGAAGTACCGAGCATCGCGCTACAAAATCCAGAATATTTTCAGGTTCTCGCATATTGCAAAGTGATCACATCTCCCTGGCAGGGCCATCATTTGCAGTCTGTCAGTGAGGTCGACAGTTGAGCGTGAGCAAGTCACCCGGAACCTTACAGACCCAACTCAGGACAAATATCAATGGTTAAATCAACACAACGAATGTCCAAATTCAAGCGTCGGTGAATTCGTTCCTGCTAGAGCTCGTCCCAAGGTTGCTTCTCTCCATGCCATTTCTACCTTTTCACAAAGGACAACAAGCTTAGCCGACTATGATTCCAGATCATCAAATGTGGTGTTAAGAGTGCACCCAGTAAAGTCGCAGAGTCTCTGACGGCCAGTAAAGCCTGTACCAGTAAAGTTGTTGCCTCACCAAAACCACTGCCACCAGTCGAGGGGACCGCACTGCAGACATTATCAACACTTCAACCAGGTATTTAAAATGCGATGCAAGTGTATAGAGAAACACCGAAAATCTATTCTGCTACAAGAAATTAAGCCTTATAATAGATTTTCGTCCATGTTTTCATCAGACTAATCGATTGTAGATTTTAAAACGTCTGACAAGTGGGTGTGGCACATAGCTTCCTCGTATCCATAACATGACTGTATAGATCATTGAAAATTGTTATTGACTAAAGAACTTCGTTCAATTAGGCGAAATAAATATTGAATTAGGATAAATTTATTGTTATGCAGGAGCATAACTTGAGAAAATAAAGGCAGGCATGTTCAACTATTGAACAAACTATAAAATATACCTAATGATAAAAATTGACATTGACGCTAAATGGATAGATGACTGAAGTGATAAATAATTATTATGACACGTCTAAAATGCTTGAGGCAAGGATTTCACGTTTGCGCAACCGCAGAGGCTACTATTGATCCGGGGGTCATGAAACTCATAGGGGACCATCTACACATCAAACCGAACAGTCCCTGAAAATTTCATCGAAATTGGTCAAGAACTCCCGGAGTTATGCGCGTAAAGGATTTCACGTTTGCTCATGCGCAGAGGCTACTATTGATCCGGGGGTCATGGAACCTATGGGGGACCATCAACACCCCAATCCGAACAATCCCTGAAAATTTCATCAAAATCGGACTATAACTTCGTGTAGTTTTGCCCGTAACAAGGATTTGCTGACAGACAGACAGACACACACAGACAGACACGGAACCAAAATTGTTGAAAGGTCTAAAACGCAAAATGTGAGTGGAATTTTTGATTTTGGATACAAAACAATTTTCATTCCGAAAGTGAAAACAATGCTTCCGCTACCTTGGTAGACTCGGAAGCAAAATAGAATGAAAAGCAATCGGTTTCCCGGGTATGCTTCATAATCGCCCCAACGTTAGAGATTAACGAATGTCAATAACTCGTTTCATGTTTCTGTTTTCTTCTGTATCTTGAGATAAATGAGCAGTCTGCTTCATTACTGTGAAACCTGAGTCCGAGTTGTGTAAGTACCTTAAGTTTTCTGTATTTATTGGAAGAGGGTGCTCTTTGGTTTGAAATATGTACAGGATTGTAAATTAACGAAGTATTTCTCTGCACTCGTTGGACAGGTTGGATGTTGTAATAAGAAATGACATTTAAAATCGTTACTTAAAGCGTCTCGAGGAAATTAAATTTAACGTTCTCGCAGTTCTAACGAGAGCTTCTTATCTGAAAGTTTTAGAATACCCAAACCCGTGAGTCTATATCCATCCTATACCAACCCCTACCTAATCTATTTCACGGGTCGTCAGTTTTCTGGCGGAACCGAAACCGCCACTAATAAGAGCAGGTTACCGCGTCCATCTCCCGGCGGAGAGCAATGGGCTCTGGCTCACAACTTCGGTGCCCTTTTGTCCCGAAATGTTTCCCTCCCAACACCTTTCTGTCCCGACCTAACAGTTTGCGGATGAGTTGGTTCGCCAAATACGACTATATCTGCGAGGGCCTTTTTTATTCGGAAAAATATTCGCGAAATCGAACCAACCGGTCTAGCGTTCGGCACGTTTTTCAAGGGAACGTGCCAAATTCATTGGGAAATATGGGAAGCTTCTTCTGATCCTGACCCACCTCTATTTCGGGTTCATTATCCCCTTAGGCGGTAAAAAAACCTCTGTATGATGTATAGGAGAAAAGCTTCCACTAATCCATGTTTGATGCGATTCTTTTACTAAATTTAGCTTAATTAATTTCTTACTTCAGTGAATTTGTATCATCAAACGTATTTTCGCCGTAATCGAGGTCTCGCCCAGTGATTTGCTAATGTGGATCTTATCTAGAAAAAATCAAGAAAACTCCCCCTCCTTCAAGACCGGGGGGTCGTGCGGGTCATTGCATATCCGTGCCCCTGACCAAGACAATGCCTCCTGCAAAGCTTTCCCAATTTTCAAACATTCGGTCTATTTAAGGTCCCAGGAGTTATGGACAATCCGACTCCTACTTGTTCCACAACTCATTTCCGATGAGTTGCTCACAGTTGAATGAGCATACGGACTAAGTCACTCGCGACGAAGTTGTGGAAACCCATTTCAATAAAAACGGAGTAAGATACAACGTTGTCTATATTTCCACAAAAGTAAAGAGTTACACAGTTAAATCGATTTCGACGGTTAGGTCATCATCAGTAGCAAACATGAGCTTTCATGTTTTTTTTTCATTTTCATTTTTCACCAAAAAACAGGTGATTTCAAAATTTTGACAAAACTGCCATTTCGCGCAGCAATCGCACATCTTCAATGCAATTTAAAAAAATGTTCTCTGACATCAAATTGATGAAAAATTTAACGCTCTTGCCAACGGTGTCATCAAATTTGAGTTATCTCCAAAATTGAGGGAGTTATGACAGTTTTAATGACATAAGATCGAAAACACGAAAAAAAATCTTGAATCGCGAATAGCTCGGAAACGAGGCCTCTGGCAAAAAATTGCTAAGTGGCATTTTTGTTCGGAAATGAGTTGTAGAACACGTGAGAGTCGGATTGTGCATAACTCCTGGGACACCCTGTATATATGTTCGTCTCTAAATAGACGTTGAACAGGTCAAAATGGCAAAAATATTTGAATTAGTTAGACTGTTTAGGATACCCTCCACTGGGTAGCGATTCGTTTGAATTGAATAATTGCTTGTTGCCCCAATCTAGTAGTCAACACAAGCTTACTGAATGTCGGCTATTAGGGTCACCACAAGGGAACGGTACGAAGAAACTAGAATAGAAACCGTATTGAAACGGTACTAAAACATTATCATGATATATCAAAAATGTATAAGAACGGTATATTTAACCTAACTGTAGATCTATACATACTTTGTACAAAAGTTTACAATAAATTATTTAAAAAAAAAATAAAATAAAAATAAATAAGAACGGTTTCCAAGTTTCAGGATCACTGTTATCGGTTCGTTGGTTTTTTTTTCTCAAACTTGGGGTTTTAAGAGTCTGAAAAAAAACCCAGCTTCTCTAAAACATTTAATTACACGCCCAAATGTAAATGAGACCTAATTCGTGATGGCGAGAGCAAATACTACTACTTGTCAGAGCGAAGTAAATACAGCAGGACGTACAACCTGGAGGCGATAAGACGGTTATTGAGTGAACACTTTTCTGCTGGTCTTCAGTCGAAATTAAAGATTATTCTACGTTTCTTGGAGAGCAAATCGGATCGGACGTTTCCTGGGAAGCGTTCAAAATGTCACCGAATGAAAGGAAGCTGGAAGGACTTGAAGGTTAGTAATCCTACGCACTGAATAGCAAGTTCGAGGAACGGAATCGTAATTAGAAAACTGATTGCTTGGAGGAACCAGGGGATTGCTTGGTTTGGATGGACGTTCGTAATGCAAATATTTCCCTGGTGATTGACGGGGAGTATTTTTTGTGTATCCTTATTTACTTTTTTCCAGAAAAAAGAGGGGGGAGAGAGAGATGGGGAGAGAGAGAGATGGGGGGAGAGAGAGGGAGAGGAGCTTATCAAGATTCGAGTTTTGGAAGAGTAGAGATAACAACTTCCTAATGCTAACGTTTTCCAGGTCAGAAAAATTCTATCAGTTTTACTTGACAACGCTTCTAGTTTTTAGTTCATCATTTTAAATAAGAATTAAATGATATAAAATACGGGTTAATTATAATCATTTGAGTGCATAATAGCCCTAAAGTGTGGCCATCGCTTTCGATCGATGACAAAGGGTAAGATTGTTTGATGAAAATGATGATGAAATGATAGGTAATATTTCTAAGTAATATTCCGGTGCACAAATAAATTTGTGGATTTTTACAAATTTTAAATGTTTTAGAAACAATTGTTTCTTTCAATTTCTAGTTCACTTTAATGAAATTTAAATACCTTTTTAGTACAATTTTGAACATGCATTTTTTAATGATTTGAAATGTATGTTTCGATAGTTTTTAATAGTATTCTGTACCCTTTTTTGGAATTTTTGTTAGTACTTTTGGAATGTAATGTGTTAAACCACGAACTCCTAATTTTTTTAAAACGAATGATTTTTCGGCGAATGATGGCTTTATCTTAATCTTGTCGAGAGTTATCGTCACTGATGTGACTCATCAGGTCCTTGTAAAAAACTGTGAAACACTGGAATAACTTCTGAGTCTCTCAGAACAGATTTCCTTGAAGACATTTTGTTTATAATTTTAAATTAAACCTCTTGGATTCTCTTAATAGCATAATTTTCCAAGCATAATTTTATAATTTGATGAGCATGATTTTTTAAAAAAAAATAAATATAACTTTATTGCATAAGATAAATGCATTACAAGTTGGGTTCCGCTTAAATTGGTATACAAATATAACATGAAACTTGATTTGGAGGTGAAGCCCATTGGCTTTCTCCTGGAATATATATCTATTTGATATTGGCAAGTTTTGAATAATTTAACAGTTCATAACAGTTTTATAACAGAAGTTAACAATATCGTGGGTGATTCACTCGCTCTCGTTCGTTAAGTCCCGGTGGTGCTTCCGTTTGAGACGTCTTAGAAGGCGTTCTGGGGGGATTTCGAGTGAAATACTGGATACGGGGGGATTTTCATGGTGTTCGAAAGAGCTGATTAGGTTGCCATAAGATGTCTTCAGAACTTCTTTGACATAAGGCACTTTGAGGTCTTTATGTAGGTTCGTATTGGTCATGAACCATGGAGCATCAGTGATGACTCTCAGTGCACGATTTTGAAAGACTTGGATCCTGGCAAGTTGTGAGTCGCTGGCACTCCCCCAGATCGGGCAGCCATACTGCCACACTGGTCGTAATAATGTTAAATAAAGCAGGCGTTTGACGTCCAGTGATAGTGGAGAGTATTTTCCAAGCAGGCTTCGGAGGGATCTTAATCGGTGTCTGCACTTTTCGAGCGTGGTAGTTATATGTTCACTGTACGTTAGCACGCTTGTCAAGTGTAACCCCCAAGTACTTAACTTTGTCCTGGGTAGGGATTTGTCGATCATCGATAGTGAGTAGTGAGTGATGGCTGCGAGTAGTTCCTCAAATAGGGGAATGAAACCAAGTTTGATTTTTGAGGGTTCAACTTGATTCTCCACTTCTTTGCCCATATCTCCAATTGGTTTGCGAACTCTACTAGAATGGCAGGTTCACACCTCGGTGAGCGGAAAAGGAAGGCAGCATCGTCAGCAAATTGTGCTGTTTTAATCTGATCAGAAGTGGGTAATTCGTTAACGGGCGATTTTATTTTATAATTTCAATAGCATAATCTATAAAAAACAAGACATATATATTGGTGATTTTGATATAAAATGATGTTTCGTTGATTGGAAATAGGAACTAAGGAGATCACCAGAAATCTTTACAATAAATCTATGATAACTGATTCCCTATCTTGTGAAATACTTTCCATGCTTTGCAATCCTTTTTACCAGAGTTTAAGTTTACCCGTAAACCCATCTGAGAGTATAAATAAACAGACACTTCAAGCGTCAATGATATAGCTGGCTTGGTCACAAATTCTGTTTTCATTTAATTCTTACACTAAATGTCACGCTAAAAGTTCTCACTACTATAAGGTTTGAAATACGAAACATTTTATTTCTAATTAAAACTTTCAAAAAGCAACTTTTTTTTGGGTTTTGTCGGGTTGGAACGACGTCTGGAAATCTTCCGATCCAACTCTTCACAGAATGTTGGGAAAATAAGGATAATCACAACTTACCGAATGACTAACAAAAAAGTTTTGGTTTTATTCTTGTCGGTGATCTACGCGGAAAGGGCGCGTTACCGGTGAAAAGTGCGATCGCTTGTTCGAAAAGAAACAACCTTCCGCCCCGCTCCGCTTTTCCTCTCAAGCTTTCTCTGTTCGACATTTGTGAAGGGTTTACTACTACTTTTTTCAGAAGTTCGAAATGGAGAGTTTTCGTCCGAGATAGAGTGGTTTTTGAGTTAGAACACTACTCATTCACTCAACATTTGTCTTCATAGAATCGTAAACATCAGAATAACTGTAACCGATTCACCCATTTTATGTGCTTTTCTATCGTAGGAAGTATACAGTTCAGTCATACAAGATGACATGAGTCATGGGATCTCTGTACCTGAGGGGCACGGTTCTAAGGGAAACCATGCTAATCCTCCATCAATAAGCGGCTGGCCATCATTGATTCACTTTCTGTACGATCGTACATACGCCCTTAGGATGAAATCGGTCAACTAATAACTTGAAAGTCTGACTCCTACTGAGGATGAAAGCGAAATGCTCCCGAGGGACTGGAATTGTTCATTGTAAAATGGGAGGGACTGTTCTGACTAATCTTGACTAATCTAATCGTGACTAATCATTTTTTGTCACTAAGGTTTTGGTTATTACTACCAGGTATGTTCAATAGCTATAGCAATATGATGAATGGAAATATGCAATAGGGAAACCACGCTGAAGGAAATACAGCGAGGAAAGAGACGAATGGGAAGAGTTGGTAATGATACGGAAGCCTGGTTTGATAAGGGTCCATAGTGTCAGCAAAAAGATGAATGCAACTCATCGCAATCAATCGTAAATCAACACAAACAGTAGGCGTCTCTCGGCTCTTCGATTATCTTGACTTTGGCCGGACCCAATGCTACGGTCAAATGAGATTGGGGTTGATAATACACGGCGCACAAAGCAACCCCTCCTTCAAGACCGGGGGGTCGTGCGGGTCATTGCATAGCCGTGCCCCTGACCAAGACAATGCCTTGTGATTCCCAATTTTCAAACATTAGCTTAGCATTCAAACATGAGCTTTCATGTTTGTTACTGATGATGACCTAACCGTCGAAATCGATTGAACTGTGCAACTCTTTACATTCGTGGAAATATAGACAACGTTCTATCCTACTCCGTTTTTATTACAGTGAGTATGTTGACAGCTTAGAAATGCCGTAGACGCTGTTCACAAACGAACGGGTTTATGCTTCAACTTAACCAAATTCTAAAAACTCTGAACTTGTTTAATCAGAGTTAATTAATTGAAACCACTTGAAAAAATTGTATGAAGATTGAAAAAGATTGTTTTGAATAACTCTAGGATAGCTAAAAAAAGGGGAATCCGAGTTAAGTTAAATTCAGTGCTTCAATAAAATGATCGATTATTTTATTTTTATGCCAATTCAAAAGAAGAGAGAGCACCATTAGAGAAAGGGAGAAAATTATTTGTAGGAATCGATTTCAAAGTAGGAAAAATAGAAACAAGGAAAAAGACAAGTTTATTGATTTTTTAAAGTCATACAACTCAATATCGATTTTGAATAAATATTTTAAATAATTTGTAGGATGGTGTGTAATATACACTGTATATACCCCCGAACATCTTCGCGTTGATCGCCATCTGAAAGTGAGAGCTTTCAGACAGGTTCAGTGACATTCATTCACGGATGAATTGAGATTCGTCAAGGGAGAGTACGAGATACATAATACGAAATATTTGCGAACAACTAAGTTAAGCCTCGACGATGCACAGCGAGGTTCGAACGACGGGCTGTTCAACGGATAAAAACGAGGTTCGGGAAATATTCAAGACGAAATATGACATTTCCCCCCACCACTCTACACTTTCCGCAGACATTATTTACATGAGGGGAAAACGGGGCAAAGGTTGATCCAATCTAGGAAAAGTGGTGTATTGTGAGTGAAGACGGTCTGCCGGTCTGTCAGCTGAGGGGAGAACGCCTTTCGGCCTCAACAAAGGCTAAGGAAGTTACTGCGGTTTCCATCTGCATATTTTTGCTGGAGGGTGAGCCGTCAACGGAAAAACCCGTTGAACGAGCGATTCTTTTTTGGGGGGTTTGCGAGTTTGAGTAGAAGGAATGAATTTTGCTTACCAGTTCAAATTCGTAACGATGACTTTGTAGATGTATCTTACGGACGTTGGAACGTTTCGATAATTTGCCCTTGTATCGAGTTTATTGAAAAAGGAACGCGTTTTTTTTTAATTATTGGCATTGGTATTACCATACTGCCATGGTTTACATTACAGGATTTATGTTAAGTTGCTGATATCAATAAGTTACAATTATCAATAATATATTATATGTTAATGTTTGTACTGCATATGTAATTATGTAACAACTCATACACACTAACACTGTTCGTTTTAAGCTAGGAAAGTTTTAAGATAGGAAAGTTGAACGGTCGGAGGATGCTGTCTGGAATGTTATCAATCATGGTTGCTCTCTCTGCTTCGAATTTGGTGATACAGTGCCCTGTTCGCATTCTGGTCATGGTTTTATAGAAACTCTTGTCTTTTCCGGGGCATTTTAGATACCACGCACTCACTAAGACTTCGGGAAACATTGTTTTATACATTGCCCCAGTTTTAGTCATGTTATAGACTATAACATGACTATAACTACTGGTATAGCCTATTCTATAGTCTGATATAGACTGTAACTATTGACTATAATATAGTCCATATTATTCTCCTTAACAAAGCTTAGTTCATCACTTAGTTCTACATGATGATGATTAGTTTGATAATAACTAATCCCAATCAAAGTTCGAGTTGCGCACGAAACATCACATTTACAATAAGTGTAATAATTTGCAGCACTTTTTGGAAGGATCCGGGTCTACTTAAGGCTGGATCCCCCAATAAGTGGAAAAGCCCGTCACGCATTCTGCAGTTGCCATGATTTTATTTTTTATCAATTTCTTTATTAAACCTCCTTGTTAGCAATGAACGAGAATCAAACAAAATTTTAGCGCCATTTGTGAGGTCGAAGCTGATAATTTGAAGATCAATCGTTTCAATTAAGTTATGTGTAAGTATGAAACGTTTAGCAATTTTACTCATTGTCAACGCATCCTATAATGCAATGTATAAAATATCCTGTCAATTCAGGCCAATTTTTATTACTTTCAACTAACCTTCATTATTCCGAAAAGTTTTATATCTTTAGATATGCACGAGGTACTTTAAAGGTAATTGCAGTTTTTATTCTAATGTGGACGATTAAAACAAAAGGTCACCACCCACATTGACTAAAGAGTAGATTTTAAAAAATCGGCTTGGAAGAATATTGATATTTTCTTGACATTCCTAGGTTGCAAGACGATTTTTACTACATTCAAGGACGTTGACGTTATTTTTCCTCTGTCAAAGTGATGGGTCCTCGAGGTCGAACTAACAAGATAAACGTGGAGTGGGCTCGTATGATACATTGAAGAGACGTCTTTAAAATACAGATTTTCAACTTGTGTTGCTGCGGAATATACCTATCCTCATGTCTGAATGTCGCAGTCAGATGATTTCCAATTTTAGGATTGAAAGGAACTGATGACTAGCCCTACACAACAAGGGTGGGTTGTTTTCCACCAATACCAAAAATCGGAATACTGTGATTCGGAAATGCCTGCCACCAAACTGACACATTTGAAGAACCAAAACAATAACCTAAAGCTCCCGTATCCCTTCAACTCCTCGGTTCTAATAGAAGATGCAACTTTTGTGTTGTAGAAAATGACTGCTGAATCAATGCCTTTGACATGAAGTACATCCAAGAACCTCAGGAATTCTGGTAATTTTGTGTTTTTCCAATGGTAAATTTCAAAAGTAATGAAACGAACTGAACGTAATAAACATCATCGTCAATATATATATTTTTGAAGGAGCGAGAGCTACAGTACCATCAAGACCGGGAGGTCGTGCGGGTACTGTATAACCTGGCGCCGTCGTTAGATTGTACACTTTACAATTGTTGATTCGGTCATTCAAAAACTGGCCGTTAACAGCAATTTGTCGGCTTGGAGAAACCTATCCACAGCTCTGCGGTAATGGCAACAAGATGGTGTTATGTGCTGCTGAAAAATATCGGATCCGATAGCATTTAATGTCGATATATTGATATATTTGAATAGCAAATGTAGCCATAAAATATCGATATATCGCCCGAAACTATCGATATATCGTCGGAAGAATATCGATATTTTGATATATCGATATTTTCTTGACATCCCTACTACCGACTCGGATTCATTTCTATTGCAGTTGATCCATCTTTCCATGGAGTCGATCGAATGTTTCAAGACTTTCATCGTATGTGTAGAACTGTTGGCTTCTAGCGTATGAAGGGCGAAGCTGCCCAATAACTCTGTCCACAACCAATAGGCTTCTCCAGGCTTGGTTATCAAAATGAACTTTTCAGGCGGAAAAAATTGGCTCAATACATAATTTATCAGTTAGGTTGATAGAAAATGTTTAATAAAACGGCGATTAAGGAACGCACATATAATGCAAAGATTCATCAAATTTGATCAACTCAACTGGCAAAAAAATATATTGTTTTATATCGGTTCCCGTTCATAATTTAATGCAAAATTTCCAAGGGCCTTGACTAATTTTCCTTTTGGAGTTTTGATTAGGAATGCGATCCAGAATTTTCCCCTTCTGGGAGATGGGAGTTTTCTGTCATTAATATAAATGAATAGCTACCCCCGTCCTCTTTTCTCGCTCACTCATCAGGCTGCAAACCCATCAAAGGTACTTGCACTAAACGTTCTAGTTTCATCACGGTGTATCGCCCTTCTTCCTCCCGGTGTAGGTACGTCTAATGACTGCCCGTTGTTATGAAAACGTGAGTAGTCTAATGAAAAAGCCCTGACGATTTATCCTGTGCAATCCCGCCGGAATAGTTGAAACAATTGACTCCCAACTCGGTAGTAGATTATCTGTTGAGGTGGCAACTTCACTTATCTTCAGTAGCTACCGAATTAACGAAGTTCGCCACCAGCTAACAGACGGAGTTGCACATTCTACCTAGAATGTCCGCATTAACATATTGTGAGTAATACGCGCATTTCAGGCACTTAGAATTCTGCTTTCACTCTACCGAAGGTAAGATAGTTCTATGTTCATGCGGATCTAAACTCATGAATTTCTTTATGAACGTATAAATTACAGCTGCTCGGGTTGCTTGACAAGAGAATTTTATATTGAGGTTATGTGGCCATTTCCGCCACGATCAATAATTTGAGACATGTTCGTTTAATTTCATATAGAAAAATACCCATAAGTTAAATTTAAAATTTCGCACCTTTACAGCACTTTATGGTGCTGTATCTCCAAACTTGATGTTCTAACAACAAACTGACTCAAGTTTCAGATTTAGCACACCCAATAACATGGAGGACCAAGGCTACGTGCCGAAAGACAATTTGTAAGGGTCTGGAAGTGTTCGTTCACGGAACGAACACTTGGTGGCAGCTAATTTTTGCGTGTTTATCAATTGTAATGCATAAGAAAGGAAGCAGTTAAACTCGATTGCCGGCACACCCCTGCTCATATACATTACTTTCAAATCAGTGTCGATTTTCTTGATTCAAGGTTTTCTATTCCCAAACAAGACAGTTGAAGGGTAAACTCTATCTCATGGAATGAAGTATCATGGACTGAAAGCAGATAAAAGCCCTGATAATGTTCCGGTAAAATTTTGGAAATACACACTACTAAAACCGACTATGTGAAAATTGTACAAAGTTGACTATTGTGTCATAAAACTACTACGAGCGCCAATCAATATTTTTGTGTTAACTCTATCAATATACTCGTACACCTGAGCGAGTATGGGTATTCAGAAAACTGTTTACGGCAACATAATCGTTGAGCTCTTGTCTAGGTAGTTAAGAGTATATGTTTGCCCCACTTTGCGACGTCTGCCTTGATCCTATGAAATTAGGAAATAATAGCAGTTGATGACGTACAGGGAATGTTTTCCTTGTGAAGTAGGACTGTAGAATGCGGTAATAAGTATCCGGTAGGTGCTGCTCTAACCTCCCTTGGATAACACCCGTTGCAATGTCTTTTCTACGTCTAGGAGCAGTCCAAGGCAAACCTGTTTTTGGTCATAGGCTTGAAGGATTTCATCGACCACTCGGTGAAGTTGTGGGCAAGACTGGAGAGACCGGAACCCATATTCTTCAGCGGGATAATGTAGGTAGTAAGTATCCGGTAAGTGGTGCTTTAGCTTTCACAGTAACCCCATGGATAACACCAGGTGCAATGTCTTTTCTACGTCTAAGGAACAGTCCAAGGCAAACCTGTTTATGGTCATAGGCTTGAAGCATTTCATCGACCACTCGGTGAAGTTGTTTTGGCAAGAGTGGAGAAACCGGAATCCATATTGTTCAGCGGGACGACAGCCTTTCTAAAAGTTTTTTCAGGATAGAGATTAGGCTAGTGGGTAGTTAGGGTAGAGTTAGGCTTGATATTTCACTGCTTTTCACCACTGAGCAATTCTCTATTTATTCGGGAAATTAGTTAGTCTCAGCATTCCATTATTCATCTGTGTCAGTGGCTCGAGCGCCTAATCAAAGAGTGAATCAAAATTCATATTGAACTGCAAAACAAGATGTGTTAGAATTTTGGAAGGTTTTTGCTACAGATAACAGGAATTCTAAAACAACTGTTGGAATATACTCGTATCATACTGTAGGGAACTAGTTATCTTGGTTCCTCTCCTAATTTTACTTCCTCTTCAGAAGGAAGATAGTGGTTTTCAGGCAAAGTTCTGGTTAGCGGATCAGTTTAAGTATGCAAGGAGTATTTAGGAAGTTTCCGTAGTGTAAACCGATGATTCCAGACTCAAACTGACAGAGAGGATAGAAGTTAAGTTACGAGTGACGGTGTTTCCGAGATATATTGTCCGCGCACACCAGTCACTTTAACTTGGAACAGGATGGATATTGAGCAGAGGAAGTCGATGATCCCAGACCTATGTCTGAGGGGAGGTTGAGCAGGTGACTCGATGTTTCCAGATTACAACTTCAGCGGAGATCAGAGTTCTTACGGACTAAGTCACTCGCGACGAAGTTGTGGAAACCCATTTCAAATAAAAACGGAGTAAGTAAGGAACGTTGTCTATATTTCCACGACAGTGTAACTCTTTACTTTCGTAGAATTGTAGACAACGTTCCATCTTACTCCGTTTTTTTATCAGAGTTCTTACTTGAGGGTGAGGCTAAAAGGTGTACTAACTCGCAAGAGGGGGTTATTTCGGATTTTTAGCAGTACTAATTCAACGTTTTCAGCTTCAGAGAGAGCTAATTGACCAAGTGAGTTCCCGGCTTGTGTCCGGGTATTTATACCTACTCATATCCCTTCTTCCTCCTGCCCGGCCCTTGCGCCTTGGTCCCTGCGCTACTCCCGTTTACTGGAATAATTATGCGTCTTCCGAGTAAGGTCCCTTACACATACATAATATCAATAGTTATCCCACGATTAACATTGGCCCTTTCATATCTTTCAACAAAGGCAAACAGTTGACATTTAAAAATTGTTTTAACAACGTTTAAGAAGACGATATAAGTCGATGGTTTCTGATAATATTTTAATCGCTCACTTCTCTCTTGAATTATTCGATCACAATTCAGTATCGGGAAAATCCTTTATAAATCCTTTAAGAAGTTAATGTTGAGTGGGAGAATTCTTACCATTGTTATGATAATGATATTATTTTCCCGATACTGCTTTCAATTCACAATTCACAACACTTATTTTTCCTTGAATTATCGATTCGAATCCTTTAAAAATTTAATACATTGCAACTATGATTAGGAATATTTGGTGAAACCAGCTGTGAGTGGGAGAATTGTAACCTTTACTGTGATCTTTTGTGTTTTATCCTTTGATTTCGTTTAGTCAGCACCGTTGAACCGAGTGTGAAGGGAAGCTGTAGACAGAAAGAGTCCATTTGACGAATAGCGGTATAAAAACAGGCGGATACGTTAGCCGAGATAAAACAATAATTTTCTGCCTTGTTGGTCGAGAATGGACGTACATGTTTGCTTCCCGTCTTACCGAGCGAACGGAGCTTTAGCTGAAAGCTTTCCTCCGGGAATCATTATACGAACTAGTGGATTCCGCCTTCTCCGCTACGAATAGAGGAATATAATGTACTCCGAGACGCTAGATGCTGCATAATAGAATTGTTCAAGAATACAAACTGTTACTACAAAAAAAGATTTTAAAAACAATGGGAGTCCAAGGGTAAAACATTGATAGAAATAAGCGGAAATCATGCAAAAATGTGAGAAAATCCAGAATTGTTTCAATAAATTGAAAATTATTCAAAAACACCCCAATATTTTCTTGGGTAATTAGGAAACATGTGTGGCAACTTTGAAAGGATTTTTTAGATATCGTTTGAATGTTTAAACGTTGAAAGATTTGGTTGTGCTAAGGGGCAAAAAAGACATTCAAACCGATTCAAGTTGCTTGCTGTTCAGATATGAAAAAAATGTCAGTGGTCTGAATGTCGAGTGTGTCCCACGTCTTTTTCGGCAGTTTAGTGAAAATTGTTTTCATTTTTGTTTACTATCAACTTCTCAGCCGCTTCACCTGTTTGCAACTCAACACAACGCTTTGTAACTTGGATTGTTTTGTCATCCTCACTCGTCATCCACAAATGGCACTTGAGAGCTATATGTATGACTTGAGAACATTCTTTTGTTTCATGTGGATTCTGGATAGCAACGGGAATTGAGCTGTTTTACAATTGCCACCTCGAGCTCTTCAGTTACAAGTGACAATCAATGAGAGATTGTTGCCACGTTTTAGAGTCTCTAAAACGAATCCAGTGTACACCAAAGTTTCTGAAACCATTCTTATGATTGTTTCGCAGAACAACGTCTGCCTTTTCATAATTTCTTTGGACAATCTCCAGTGGGCATAATTTGGGCAATTTCATATAAATCATCAACCCTATTTTTCACCATTGTTAGCTCAGCCAATTCGCAGGATTTCAAGTGGCAACCTGTCTTATACAGATACTTTTTAACCATCCCCCTCTAAATTCCAACTAGCATCGTACCAGCAGAAGCCCTTGACTATCTGTAACGCCGGTATGTATTCAAAAACTCATAGCCCTAGAAAGGGACCCTCACGCAGCGTCCACTTCAGCAACCTTCATGGCTGTCACCGATTCAAACCCTAGCGATGTCAAAAACCTTTTATTGGTAACCATATAGGGAAGTGAGACAGGATCCGATGTACCCAGGCCAGGATTTTCGTTCGTTTGAAGTTTTAGAAGCTCCCGCGTTCAATTTTAATTTGGTTTCTAAATATTGATACAGAATTGATATTGTAGGGAATTTGTCCTGAAGGGAGAAATACACCTACTATTTCAACTTTCTCTCCTGAAGGGAGATACTCGCTTACGTTGTGTTTCCCCTCTCGGTCGCGTAACCAAATGTGTTTAGCGCACAAGGTTTGAGACACCGGACGCGTGCCAAGACTCCAAACTTGTGAGCTGGAAGGCGGTGAGTGCAAATTTGGGACACCGGTCGCGTACGTCCGCAAGACTCCAAATTTGACGGGAAGGAACGAGATGGAGTAACGACCAAGATTGGCGTACCCAGCCTCTGGAGGCTGCCGCACCAATTTGATAGTTGCAGGAGATAGGGCTTTAGGAAGAAGAGGTGTCCCCAGTCTCTCGAAACTGCCGCACTTCAACTGAAGGGAAAAAGGTAGTCGTAACTGACCAAGCAGGGCAAGACCCTAGGGCGAAGTTAGGTGAACGCAAATAAGACTACACGGTTTAGAGCTGAAAGGCTCCGACTGTGTCCTTCCGGCTCGTAGGCCGGGTTTATATATGGTCAAGGAACGAACCCCTTCTACCCTGCTCCCTTCGAGGAGGGTGGAAGGGGTTGACGCTACCTGGTCGGCTTGGCCCCCTTGTTTATTAGGGAATAATTCTAGTATACATAGTAGGTGAATTCTTCACAGATATATATGCAGAACTAGAAGCAACAACAAGCATGTACAACTCAATCATTCTCAACATACCACAATAGTTACAGTAATTCGTAGATGTTTTTTTGGGGGCCCGGAAATGTATGCTGTTGGTAACCCTTGGAAAAGATACCGTTTCGTTCTTTATATTTTGTTTCCAAGAGCCTTCAGGTTATTTAGGACGATGAGCAACTTAATTTTAATTAATAATTATCAAATTTCAACAGTTATTACAATTTTTTTCTCAATTTTAACTATTTTGCAGTGAAAGGCTAACTTAGTTTCTTCATTTTGCCTCTCTGCCTATCTCTACCTATTTCACCAATTGTTTGCCTATGTTGATATTGTTTGCTCAAACAAAAATTTACTGCCTACCTTCGTATTGAAGCAAAGTATTGATCTAGGAAGTCTTTCGCGTGTTTGAGAACTTCATCCTTGCTTCTCATTTCTTGCCTGGCGTTGGCATTCGTATAAACGATGCTACCCTTGCACGATCCGTTCTTGCAAGGTCCATCCTAGAACAGAAAAACACATTGTGAGAACATGGAATCACTCAACGATGTTTTCGTACCTATCCATATTGAGAGAGTGACGTGATGTATGTGTGTCATTGAAGTATATACGTGTCATGGTACAGTAGAATTAAATGTTGAAGATTATGTTAAATGTCAAACATGATAAGATACACACATTCTACTCCTTACTACAACCGGCACTGTTTTGTATTTGTGATCGTACAGTTGGTTTTGTGCTCAATAATGAATTATCATACGGTTTTGTTTTGACCTTTTGACCAATTTTGCGCATGTCTCGCTCGAACTGTAAACTTGAAACTAATAAACGTAGCACGAATGCTGTAAGTAATCAATATACAATAGACAATAGCTGTACAATATACAATTGATCCGAAGCTCTAATTATATTTTAAAAGCTTGACAACATAAGCCTAGCCTCATTCCTGTCGTTAGAAACGAGAAGCTACCTGTATGAAATGTCCTAACAGTTTGCAGTTGTGAATTTACCTACAGGACAAACAGTTACCCATTCTATTCTTCAGACTGGACCATTCTAGTAAATTTAATTAATTCTTAAATACGCACACTTTTAACTGCATCGTCTATAACAAGCATTTAGGGTGGGTAGATTTTTCCTTACTTGAGAAAATAAAGAAAAGTGGCCATGTAGATGATTAAGGCTCTGGATCTACCTTTATTTTTCACGCACTTGCTAGAGCGTTTCATTAACCGGTGACTACGAAAGTAACCTCAGAGCTTCACTCGAAAACTTCCTTTCGACCATGTAAGGACTATGAATTGCGCCCTTTATATTGCATATCATATGTAATGTAAAATGATTGCAATAAAATTTTTAAGCGGCCAATCAACACACTTTAAAATTAAAATTAACTTGTCTTTGATATTATATTTTTCGCCATAGCTCTTGCAGTTTAGTTTAATAAAGAAGTGAGTAAAACCTCCGCCCCTCACCCTTAAGCATTGTTAACTCTGTGATCCCAACTCTACCCTAATGACTGCACCACTTTTATTGGACAACCCCCGTGTAAAAGCTGCTTGCCTGATTTAATTGTATTGCTACCTCAACCGATTAATTCCACTAATTAATTGAAACTCTAATTTGTCACCATTCTAATGAATCGTCGACACCATGAGGGAAGTAATTGTTTTGTTCAATCCAAACCTATAAAATGAGTGAAATACAGCTATAATAAATTCGACTGTTTTAAAAGTGTTGATATCCAACATTAAATTTCGGTGCAGCATTAAAATTATTTCAGTAAAGCCGAAAAAAATACAATAAATTTCATCTTTCAGTCCAATGAATTTGGTGGATCCTATACAAATTTGAAACTCCAACATTGATAGAAATACTGTAATCAATAGAACAGATGCACAGATGGTGAGGCATATAGTGAATCTAGCTGGACAAAAGTCCAAAAATGAAGTTAGGAATATTGATGAAAGAAGTGTTTGTTCCAACAAGTATGACACTCGTGAGAGGGAAAACAAAGGGATTACACGGGGGAAATGTCAACAGACCGTTACAATGAACAGCAAACTAAGCAACTAGAGGTCAGTCTTAACGGGAAATGATAATACATTATCAACATCATCGGTTCTAGGCTTTTGTCCAGCTAGATTCACTATCTGCGACAGTTGTTTATATAATCACGCTCATGGGGCACCTCTAACCATTCAACACTGACATGGTAATATTACCACCAGCGGGCATCATCTCCCTTAGTGACCCTGCTATCGCAGAATCAGACGTTCATTCCCATTTGAAGCGGCGAATGGCGAGAGCCCGAACTCGCACATCTGAGATGGTGATTTCCCGATAGCTACAAATATGCGATATTAATTAAATTTAGCTTTGCCGAGGAATGTTGGAATGTTTTCTAATCCCAATCCTCTCAGTGCTGGACTTTTTAACTATTACCATGTGGTCGTCAGTTTCGTTTATGCGGTAGGGTGATGCTCTATTCAAGACGTGAGGTGCATCCTTGAAATTATTGGTTAGGTAAAAAAAAAAAAAAAAAAAAATTACCCAATTTTCTCTTGAAGAAAAAACACGTTGAGAGTGGTACTTCGCTTCATTTTATCAGTATATGAATAAACAGATCATTAAAATGTCGACTAATCACATGAAATTCTTAATTTTAAAAGAAGAAGAATCTAAGATTGTTTCAACGATGCACAGAACATGTTCCCGGAGACGTCAAAGGTTTCATTGTGTATTGCGGGTCTGTCACACTTTGTCGGTCAAAGTTCCCTTTAGGACAGTGAACGGATGAATATAAAGCGGTCAGTGCGGACTCATTCACGTCTATCAATAACGAACATAAAAACAAGTGTTATTTTGGAAGTTTTGATATTCATATATTTGAAATTCCAACCCTTTGATTTCACTCTTTAGGATTGATTGATATCAATGCCTAGAATTCGGTCCCAATTAGACCCCACAGACGATTTTTTATGAACTTTCATAAACCAATTTTGGAGAAAAGCTCCGTACGGCAGACGGTCGGATTTTTTAAAATACGATTTTCGGATTCTAGTAGAGTTGAAACCTACGTAACAATACAAAGAAACTATAGGTCTTTCTTATACATATATATGAGCGTTATGTTCTACATGCGTATTTGGCAAACTTCCGTCGTTTCGTACTGACCCTCTTGTATTCCTGTGACCCTGGGACATCCCCGTTTCTCCTTTGGCTCTCAAAATATCCAACAACCCCCAGCGCCCAACGACACCCCTCGCCCCTCCATTCAACCCCCAACCCCTCCGCTGCCATCCCCCTCGCCGCTGGATAGCGACAAACGACCCCTTCGGCTCGCAGCTGCCTGAGCCCAGTGGACGCTGGCTGGCCCTTCCTTATCTCGCCATGTTCCAGTTTCCCTCTCGCGTGCCGTTTCCTTTGACCGCTGAACCTTTTCATCCCGGCACAATATTTTACCTGATACCTCTCGCCGACGCCGCTGCCGCGTAATCGGAGGAAGGCCCTAGTTCTTCGTTTCTTGCTGAATTTTAAACGGGCGATCAATCTCAAACCAGTTGTTGAACAATCCAAACGTGGGGTCTCTAACCAGTTGTTGAACAATCCGAACGTTGGAGCTCAAACAAAAAGCACAAAGTACGGAGATTTAAACATAATTCAATCCTGTACAGACTGTGTGAGAAGACTGTCTAATCAGCCTTCCACATAATTTCTGAATGTTCTGCACTGACTCACAGCAGTGCTTCTGGGGACTAGCCCTAACGAGCTCTTTTCTAAAAGAACAATTGATGAGTGGGCTTCAAATGGGCTAATATCCGCATTTTGGAAACAATGGTTTTTGCAGTTCTAGAAAGTTTGTTATAGACTATATCGCCTTTGAGAATGTGAATTTCTTTCCTTTCAAATCTGCTTGTAAAAAATATTTGTACGATAATAATTATAGTAAATTGTAATAGAAATACTAATCGTAAAAAATAATGATAACACAAAAAAAAAAATTGCGGAAGCCATATTGCAAGTAAAGCGGCACGTATCCGTCCCGTTATTTTATACCAGATTTTTCCAGCAAAGTGGCACTTATTTCTTCTAATTGAAGCCAGTCTTGCATCGTTTGAAATCAAACGGGAGCGTGTCCAAAAGAGAATTTTGTCTGCACTCATTCAAATGTAGCTCTCAGCCGGGCTATCATGAGGTTCTGACTGAGCACCTCTGAAAATGCCTGGAACCCTTCCTTCTCAGGGCGGGGCAATTCTCAGACTCTTGAGTAACCGTGATGACGCCTCTGCCGACTTGAATCAAACGTTAGGTTACATTATATGTATATTGTTCTCGGGCAAAAGTGAGATTATTGTTGTTTCGGTTCGCTCTCTCCTCGATCCACGAACATTTTAGGGGAAGTTCAACAGAAATGTTTGGGGGCAAAGAGCTGTGGCAATGTGATAAATTCGGTTGATTCACGAAGACAGTAGGAAAGCCCCGAAAGACACGAAGTATACGGAGTCCAGCCCTAACTTGGTATTAAAAAAGAAACAAGAAACAAATGTGAAGCTCTGAAACAAATGTAAGCAAAATTTTGTTTAGTTTATTCGTAATAAATGAAACTGGATGTAGACCCGAAAGCAACCTTCTTGATTAATCAACAGCCTGTTATACAAGTCTTTGTTTCGCCCAATTTCGGAGTATGCTAGTATAGTTTGGTTCTCCTTTTTATGCAGCACACAGATATCCATTACGGAAGTTCATGCGTTACCTTGCATTTAAACTGAAAATACCAATGGAGCAGGTTGATTTCAGACATTCTCCTATTCTCATTGCTTCTCTCTAAAGTTAACATAAATGTGCCTGCCGAAAGAAGTCGCCATACACTCTTGTTCCAGGGGCCTTTTGCAGTTCACAGCTATCTTTTAAGTCGACCATTGTGTGGTTCGCCTCGTAACGTCAATGCTTTCCTGGTGTCTGTGACATATTTACTTCTTCCTACACCCTGACGCGTTTGCTGGCTGAGATTCTCTATTAGTGATTTGTTTCCTTTTACACTTTTGCATCCTTTTTTCCTCATTGTTTTGTTTGTTTGCTTTTGATCCTGTTGTAATAGCATGTTGTAATTTGAAAACTCGATCTGTGTTTTCTCTGTATATTGGCTGTAATCGTTCATCTAAACAAATAAAAAAGTAGAGAGTAAAGTCATTTCGATTAAATGGGAGACTTTCAGGAAACTAAGAAGCTTACATGCTTGGGGCCAAAAACCAGCTCTCTGCAAGTTCTCTAGTACGTATAAATCTATATCTTCACATCACTCCAAACAAAACAACTTGAATGGAATATTGATGAAAAACATGATCTAAAATGATGGTCCAGTAACCAAGATATTTGCACCCGTTGTTTGATTATATTCTAAGGTTAAGTAAGTTATAGGTGCTTAGTTGTTAAGTAAGCGAAAATCTTCAAAACCCTTGAGATGTTACTTGAGCGGATTCATTTATACTCGTATATCAACTTTACAAATCCATTATATTATTCGCATTCATATCTGGGGAGTTGTCGGGTGAATGAACCACTCGAGCGCAACAGGTGGTTTAGGCGGGTACAGTGTTATTCGATAAAGTTAATGTTTATCTTACGAGAGGCAGCGAGGGGGAAAGGTTTCCGAGCTCATCAGCTCATCACCTTGTCTGCATATCACATAAATCTCCTCGTAACACCAGCTTCAAACAGTGCGAAATCCATCCATCCTGCTCTTCATACTTGGGAACGTCTGCCAAGAGTGTGCGTTGGGTTTGGCGCATATCTTTCTCGTTCAGGCAACATGAATATAGATCTAGGGGACATGGATCGTTCAAATGTTTTAAATAATCTCAGAAAATTGAGATTGAATGCTTTCTTTTTTCTGGAATTCTTCTCAATATGGATTTGATCCGACAGTTCAGAATGATAAATATCTGGGTGTCTGTTAATTTTGAAGAAGGACATTCGAACGTCAAAGGGTCAGCAAACAAATTTATCAAATTTCCGGAGAAAATTGCAATAAATTCAATAAATTCCAATATTTCGTAAAATAAAACCTACTGTGGAGCATTCTAAATCGATTCCTGGGCTTTAATGAATAAATATACCGTTGTAAACGAAATCTGCTATGAAAATCGAGATAAAAAAGTAAATATTTTCCAAAAACGATACAAATTATTACACGAAGGTTCATTATTTCTGTACCAGCTAACAATCCTATGCGATCACAGGATGATCGGAACTGGACTGCACAGCCAGTCAGTCCTTCGTAGGTATACTCAAAAAAGAAACCCACGATTGAACAACTGAAGTTTATTGAGATAAAATGAAAACACAGAAAAATGCATAAGAACACAGATCGTTCTTCCGGAATTCAGATCGTTCCTCAACGGAATTGAAGCTTGGGGGACATCGTTAAGGCTTGCATATTCATCTAATCTCCAGGTCAGTCGCCAGCCATTTGTTATATTACCCACTCTCGAGTTAAATCAACTTTCCGATTGGTGAGCGACGGATGATCGACCGGACTGGTCCCAATCGATTCAGGAAACTGATTTCTATCTGAATCAAGCAAAAAACTACACTCTTACAACGAAAGTTTTTCTACCCTTAAATAGAAAGGAGGGGTGATTGATCGAGACCCCGTGAGTACTAACATATCCTGTATCGGTGTACGGGGCGGAATTCGCAAAATTTGACCCGGTAGTTTCGGAGGAAAGCTTTGGACGGCTCACAGAATTCGAATCCTCGATATAAATGCTATCCCCGTCATAATTACATAGGGATACCTACTTCACTAAAGATTTTAAATTTCAAAACCCACCTGATTACATGAGTAACAGATAAATTTCATAAAGTTGTAGTAGAGTTCAGCCTATTTACCTTCGGGTATCCCTTCCTTTTTTTTTTAGGAAGAAAAGCAATTTTTTTAAAATTTACTGCCCACTTGCTTACCCTTGAAAAATGCTATTCAGTATGGTAAATTTCTCTGGAAATGAGAAGGAACGAACACGGAAAGTGGAAGACGGTACATATACAAGGCAGAAGCCACGCGTTATCAACCCCATCTACCGCACACCTCAGCACTCCTCCCCTCCCCCTCGCACCATCAGACTCTCGCTGTCATTCTCTCTCCGTCTGACGCTAACCCTCATCATTACATCACTTTCCATCCCAGCCTCTATTCTGGTCTTGTCTTCTGTATCGCTCTCATTTCTCAAATTTAATACCGACGTCAAATTATAATTATAATGATAATTATCATTTACGTACCAAGGAAAAATACCGTCGTCACTAGCTGGTGGGCTACAGAGGACCAAGGGCTTTCAATATTAAAACATCATCATCGGGGAGACGAGAGTGTAATAAAGTTAATCCGTCCCTTCCGCAGAGTGTGAGCATTTTCAATAATGAATCTATCTAATCGACCATTAAGAAGAAGAAGAAAAAAAAACACATTTTAACCTCCTCTCAAAAGTTGTTGGCTTACGTTTCAGGGTACCTGATTTCAAAAATCATAAACATAGAAATTTGAAAAAAAAAAAAAAAAACTTTGCTAGGCGCCTAACCAGGTGGCAAGCCCTCTGGGCCTCCGGATGCTTACTGTTTAGAACCTGCAGCTGAAATTAAAAAACATGGAATATGCTCCAGCCATGCTATGTTTAGTTTTCCTTTCGCTAATTTCTGATAATTCTGCTAGTTATAATTTGCTATTTTCGTGTCTGCTATTTCGGCTTTATCTACGTGACGGAGTTGCCCTAATATTACTGATCTTCGTGGTCTGCTGACTAAAATATATCTATCGTAATAATGCTGTTAGACTGATTATGTACCATTTAATAACTGTCGTGATTAATTTTTCTACCTTCTTATTACATTTTGATATTTTTGAATATTATTTGTGGTTGAGGGTTTATAAGTGAGGAACATAAATTGATCACTGGAAATATTTTAATACCAATTTCTTTTATAGTGGGTCAATAGAAAGAAGAATATTATGGGCGGAGATCTGACTGCGATGTAGTCAGAGAATATAGTTGAATACGCTTCAATGGAGGTAAAGAGATACTGCAGTAAAGGGTAGTAGGTGGGGGCTAGAGATATATGTAATAGTGGTTTATAGGATAGTTGATAGCTATATGAAGAACAGAGAGACAAGCTCTTGCCTTGAAAAATGCTGGGGTCGGTATGAAATGGATGCGGCAGTGTCCTCGGTGACACTCCCGACGTTCCAAAACACGGTTCTCGAGACATTCGCAAGAACTGTCAAACTCCAACCCCCTCGGGCCACAGTTTTTGGCAATCACAATTTGTTGTCGAAATTTGCGTGCTCTGGGGTGTGTACCCGCGGGGGTTGGGGTTGCTCTGAGTGTAGTGACTGGGTGACAGATCTATATGCTGTCCTGCCGCGGTCTAATTCTTAGGTATCGCAAGGGGTGGTAGTGCAAATTTCATTATTACCTGTTGCGTACTATGGAGCGCTTAATTACACACTTGCCTAGTTTAGTCCCCTGCCTATTGATTGTGAGTCATTTTTGTGTGGCTAGACGTGGTTTGCATTGTGATTTAAAATTGTTGGTTTTTTTCTCTTTGTGGTGCAGGGCTTTACTCTCTTATCTTGGCTTTACGTGGGCATGAGGATGATAGATTTTTTTAATGATCCGAATTGAAGACGTGATCATTGTGCAGGAATGCTTTTGATGGCTGCCGCGTATGCCACTTATAGGGTCCGTTTTGCGTTCAACCTGTTTTGCATGGCAATGGCTTATTGACTCTTCTGTGAGGGGTGCTGTGTTAGCCTTAATGAAAACCAACGTTGTGTTAAAGTTGTTACAAAAGTTCTTAGTTGACCGGATTATAAAAGGAACATACTAGCCTTTTTTTCGTAACCAACCCAATTTGGTGTGATGTATGAATTTAGCAGGCTGGACAGTAATAAGTGTTCCCAGGGAGAATAAATTCCCTTGCCTCACCGAGTTATACGAAGGTAGGAATAGTTCAAAATCTAAATAGTAGTAGAAGTACTTCATCTAAATTGATGATTATCGGTGGTTCGAGATTCGGAGCGATGTTCTCAAATAAAGTTATCTGCCTCAACTCAACCAAATTCTCAAAGGGGATTCAGGAAAGGTTATTTATGTCGAAGGTAACACTGACCAAATAACGGTTGTAAAATATTTTCACCTATGTGAACAGCTCAACGGTTTTGGATTAATCTTGGAGTACGTCTAGAGCTTACATCTAACTGAGAAAGTGCTGACCGACTCGTTGGCCGTTAAAGCTGCCCGTTCATTCGCGCGGCGCGGTTGTTTGAAGTCTCAGCCGTTTCTGTGGTCGAAAATCTAGTATCTCATCAAGGTGGCTCTTTAAAAGGACTCCATCGATATCGACAATACTGTTATTAAACCTATTTAGAGCTACGGAGCAGGAATCTGGGCATCAGCTTCGAACTCCCAAAATTCAGGTTAAGCAAAACCGTGTCTTCAGATTGATCACAGGAGGGGAATGGTATGTTAGAAATGAGGAGCTTCACAGGAGCTTCACCTCGAAGTGCCAACAGTGAAAGACTGTCTCATTGCAGCCTATCTTGCATCGTATCAGAAAGCATCGTCCCAACCTAATCGACTTATATGCAACGTACCGCAAGATCGACCTCTTCCTCGACACCTCAGAAGACCTAACGTGAACATCATTCCGACTTCGCTGGTGGGTTCAACGTGTGTTAAATAGTATATAATTGTTGTAAAGTGTAAGATAGTACTGTTGAGTTTGTACACGTGAATTAGCTTTACTAGGGGGTCGATGGATTAAACCTAGTAAATAGATATGAAAGCATGTTGTTGAATCACCTTACATAATCCCACTATATATTGCACTACATATAGTGCTTTGCACAAAAAAGTTACTAAGATAAAAAAACTATGTATATCCATCACTCAGAATCTGCCTGGATAAATAAAGCTGACAAGGAAATAATTATTTCATGGTCTGTTGTTGCTATACAAGCTCATGGCGTTGCTTAATTACTGGCTTAAGCCAACGATTTTTATAGGACAAAAGACGAAGGAAGTTGTAATGTCCAAGCTGGCCAAGCTGGCTCAAGTACACCTCATTGCCTTTGTCTGCACTACTTCCATGGTAATGTCGTGACATTATTCTGGTCGGTACGAATGAATAGGAGATCCTTGGTTGGATGAGTTGGGAGCATTGAGGGAACTTTGGTTTGGATTGAATGTCAACCCCGTTCTACCCCTAGCTCTTCAACTATTCCTTCATGAAGACACTGTAGTTTCTAATCTCCTCCCTCTCTGATCAACTGCCATCTTAACTAACTCACGTTTATATTTAAGTGCACGTTTTCCGGTGCCTCACACCCGCGGATTCTTGTAAATCCTTTTAACCTGGCTGCTACTTTGTATTGAACCTTTTCAACAACCAATCGGCTACTGGATGTCTGCGGGGGCAAACCGCATCAACTTACAAGTACTCACTTACAAGTACTCCCTTCATTCCCGTCTGTATAATTTTACTATATTTTAAACGTTAAACCTCTCCTGAGTAATACATTTGACGGCTTTCATTTATTTATTCAGGGGAAATATTTATTAGGGAACATTCCAAACCACCTATTAAACCCTGGGGATTCTCTTCAAGGCTCCAGAGTCCGGACCATCGACTAAGTAACCATCAAATAAATGCAGTCCACTCACGCAATCATAACAGTTCTGTTACTAATTCTGACAGTTAGGTCATGGCTGAAAACTTTCATGTTAGGGATTCCGTTTCAATTTTTGATTTTCAGTGGTTCCCCCTTACAAACATTATCTGTGATAGATATTAAATATTTTACCAGTTGGGAGTGAGGTTCACATAATGTTCCATTTTACTTTTCTTAGGCACTTTCAACTTTTTCTTTACCTACCCAAGCAAATAACAAAAAGTAATGATTACGAAATCGAACTTTCAGGTGACATTAAAATCAGATCATTCGTTGAATTGATAACATACAAACTGAATTGGTTGCAAAAAGAGAAAATAAAATAAAGAGTTGTTCTTATTGTCGTCAGCCGGATATTCAGCGAGACTAACAGGGAATCCGGGGCTCTCAATATCACATAGAAAACAGCAATGGAGGGGGTTTCGGAGAGAGAGGGTCTCAAGTTTAATGAAACCTCACAATAACCCGCCGTTGTGTCCAGACCCCCCTGACCAAAAGAGAGGGGTAATATTGGCTCGAAATTCCCGAAATAACTCATTTGACCCTAATTACAGACGAGGAATGAATCTAAACTCGAAGTCGGTAATCCACCGAGGCGGGCGGAATGCGCCTAATGATTGTTGAAGGCGTCACCAGTCACAATCTCGGCGAAGTTGTTGTCGTTGGGACACTTAAAACTCGATTTAGTGTACAAGGGCTATCTCGGTGGTTCAACTCAGTCTGACCCTCAATCCCTTCATCACTTCAATTACTGATTGATAGATGGGCAGGGAAGTTTAATGTTATATACAGATTCATCAGGGGAACGTGACCTCATCCATAACAATAGAAGGCGTTTCAGCTTGTTTAAAAACTTCAACAGTTGTAATGTGCTGCGTAATGAAATGCAGTACTGCTTTCAGATAGATTTATCAGTGAAGAAGCAGGAGCAGTGCAATAGCCGCCTTTAGGGCCTCCTACGTGACTAGCGAGCTAGTGTTTGTTATGGCTACTTGCTGGAGGTATATGAAAGGCGCTTGCAACGAATCGTTATCCATTCGTCAATGTTAAGTCAGTCTAATCCAATATACCCTGCCCACTAACCTACCTATCTCGGCACTTTGTCCTGAGACGGCTTGTCTTCCGCAAAAGGTTTCAAATTCTGAAGTGGATACTTTTCTATTGCATTGGCTTTTGATTCCACTCTGGATGGCAGGCTCAGATTTCGAGATGGGTTCCTATAACACTCATTTTACCGAGGTTTAGTCACCATTCTCCTTGCACGGAATCCCCTGTTCCGGGATGAATGGGGTCATCGATACTAAAACCCAATAAACTAAAAATCTCACAGTAAGTGAAGTTCTTTTCAAAGTTGGATTTCGATAATTACAACCGCGGGGCACCCTACTTCTCAGACAACAGTAGAGACCAATTACCTAGTCTCTCGAATACTAAACCAAGATTTCTGTTCCTCGCTCATTCATATATTTCCAATTACTGCATCCAGCAGTCTTCACGTTAAGAGGTTGAGAAAGTTTATCTTCGAAATCATACGAATGACATTGACCAATTGAACGTCTCGTCTAAAATGGGTAACTCTGCGATATATGAGTCCAGTATCTTTGCAGAATGGACTGTTTTGCGGACGTGTTGCGATAATTTTATAGGAGACAGAAAGATGATAAAAATTTTGTTGATTGTCGGATCGTTTTTTCCCCGACTTCACCGAAAATTTGAGCTCGTTCTGATCACAAGATTTCGAGAAAATAATACATATTGGATTTTACGCTTGCGCATGCGTAGAGTGACATTACCTTTTTTGATCAATAAAACTCATAGGGGACCATCTACATTTTACCATTCACGGTCAATATTGATGACGCCAAGGGAAAAAACGTTGCAAATTGTTACAAAGAGGTTTATTTCTGGGGTGTATTATATCTGTATTAGATAGCCCTTCCACCTTAATCAGTTATCTATGTCTAGTAGTCGCTCGCTCCTCAAAACCTTGTAATTGCATTCAAAATGAAAATACTTGGGCGGCTGTCAGTCGAACGATGTGACTCAGAACCCCCGTTGAACGGCCACTGCAGCCCGGCTTTCCAGTACGACACCTACCTGACCGTAGACGAACGATTTTCAGGTATTTCAAGAAGTCGAAGTGTTTTCAAGAATACCGAAGATGAGGTATTTCAAATACGGAGCGAACTTTAACCTCTTAACCTAAATTAAATTAACTTAATCTAAAGATACAAAGCTTTCCGAAATAAGGAAGATTTATTAAAAGTAACAGAAATTGACTTAAACTGAAAATATTTTTACACATTGCGTAAGAGGCCACAACCGCTATAAAGAATGCTTTGACAATGTGAGAAATTGATAAAGTTTCATACCTACATGCATACAACTGAGTTGCCGAACCGATTTTGACCTTAAAATGACCATCGCACAACATAGGCTTAACCTAAGTCAGAACCTCAAAACGACCTCAAAAACGGAACCTTTGCAACCCTTTTTTTTTGGTTCTCGAACTTTTGTGACTATCGTTGCTAACAGGCTGGTTCAATCAATAAAAAGTTGATAAAAATTAAAATCGTGATAACTGTAGAATCCGTGCCTGGTTTTTCCATCCGTATATGTGATGTTTCGTGCACACCTCTAGCTTCGACGAGACTTAAACATTTTGCTGGTATATGAAAAACATGAATACTTTTATGTAGAACTAAGTAATGAACTAAGTTTTTTTTAATGGAAATTTTAACTTCGAGAAACTTCTGATTAGCGGTTGTACCTAATACCAATTATTGTTGAATTTTGATCGGTGCTTCACATAGCATGAAACCTTTTCCATACTAATTTTCTCTTCTTCATTTGGTTTGCTGTATACGTTGTTGAGCAATAATTTGAGGCATTTAATTTCTTCCGGGAATAGAACTTTTCAGCCTGATTGAGGTGCAACTTTCAAGGAAAAAAATGGTGTCCCATGAGTGGTTAACTATACGATCGAATCGCCATTTATCTTGAAACCGACAACGCATTACCATTTGAGAATGAAGAGACGTAAAATTGGTGACGATGGGACGAAAAGTGTGGCCAAGATTGGGAGCACTTAAGTGGCAGACCGTTTTCCGAGAGGATGACCGCATTCAGATGGTCCACCCATCAGATTTAACGAGGTCTGCCCGCGGGAGGGCCGAACCTTTCAACATAAAACAAAAAGCGCTCAACAGTTTCCCTCTACACATCAAACCCGCTATAAACCCTCCCTTTATTGGCGTTTCCGCTCGAAAAATTGATTTAAAAAAAATAAAAAATAACCGTAGTATTCTGTAATGGGAACAGTTGATATTTGTTGATGTCGGTAAATCCTAATCATTTCCCACCAACACGACGGTTATTTGCTAGGAACACCCAAATCAGGGTACCCATATGAGGTTAGGACCGTTTTGGTTGCGAATAATTCAGGTGCAGATTTTGCACACCTTACGAGCAAGACGTAGACAAATCCATACGGATCGTGATGAGCGCCAAGGTCGATCTGATTATGCAGTCAACTCAATGTTAGCAAAGTCATAGTGAACCACCTCACTACACATTCCTCACTGGTTTTACAGCGAGGTGACTGGTCACAATACTGTTGCTTTCACACGTCAGGTCGTTTACAGAGTCGAGCCAAGAGTCTGAAAAAAGAAAACTCCACCGGGTTAGAAGTTTCTTTAACGTTAGTGTTTCTGGGTCTTGTTTACTGCTTACCTTTCCTTTTATTGGGTACAGTTATTGTCGTTACAAAGTCGCAAAGTTATATTTCCTTCGTACAAAGTAGAATATCCATCCTTTATCTAACTTACTTATTTCGTACGGTTATTTAGTCTTGTTACTGTACTTGTTATTTTTATGAGGGTTCGGTGGTGGATTTGCCCCTACGTCTTGTTGGAAAAAAAGGAAAAACTCTCTAATAGTACAACATATATTTCCATGCCATAATGAATGGTCAGGAACAGAATGTCGATCAACTCTTGCTTACATTATTCATGACCGTACTTGTCAATCGAGCATAAACTCATTCCTACCATATAATCAGTGAGTCCAACATAAATTGATTTAAACTTTCTAACCGTTAGATCATTGTGATCTACTCTAATGAAAACCTGTATACTATTATGGCTATTAAGGGTCGTCTGTGCGTAATGACTCCGAAATGTGAGACACGCATTCGGCATGGCTACGCTAAATAATTATTTAATACAAAATACTACGCAACTTAAAAAGACTTCATGCTCCGCAATATAATACCAATACACGGTTAAAATATTTATGGAATGAACATTTGATTGTAGGAGAGTATATAGAATGTCTTGGTTAATGATGGAACAAACGCATTCTACAGTTGATTTGCAACAAAAAGTGCCTCCTGTAGTTTTTTTTAGAGGCTTCATTTTTGAGTTATTTCATGTTTAAGATTTTTTCGCCATTTTGGCCTTATGACACTGAAACGGTCTCTCAAATTACCAAGTAAAATAAGTTTGAGGATACCGTTGGAAAGAGCGTTTAATTTCCAATCTCCCTGTCGCCAAATTTGATTTTTTAAATCCAATCCTCATTGGTAGACAAAAATTACCAAAATTCAAATTTTCAAGATTTCTTTAAACCGGCCTTTTTTCGCTATTGGAAATGTATTTTTCAGCTTGCAATCACAAGGAAAAACTTGCTAGGAACCTCAGCTTCCAATGGCGTAATATAAACAGATTTTGGTGGGGAGAATTACGTTTGTATCCTGAAGAACGTCGGTTTTAGGATGAAAATCATAGTTTTCCTCAAATGCCGACTTGCTTCATGAAAATGAGTTCGATATCGCAATGTAAGCATTTTTTTACGCAGAATTCAATGGTTACACTTCCGTACCTCCATGATTAAGAAGAAATTTGTTTTTTGGAATCTCATTTTTTAAATGGTTTCAGTTTATAAATAACACGAGGGTTGGAGATGGGGAAGCAATTTTTGTAGCAAATCATCTGTAGAGTGGATTCCCTCAGTTTGTCTCATAATACCCTAGACACCCTGTATACAGTTTACATAGGTATGCATACGTATACAACTTTTGCCTGTTTGAGAGGGCAGGTATAATAAGTTTGTCCAAGTCCCTTTAAGTTTCAAAAAGATAGATCAAATGTAACACATTATGTGATTTCGTATCACATATCAAATTACTCTCATAATAACGTTCCGCGCATTTTATAATAACAATGATTTTACAACATGCATGCTGTCACATATAGGCGTGCCATCGTACACCTGAATTCCCATTTTCTTCTCAGATGAGATCCCCCGACGGCCTGACCTGCTTTAACACGTACCAAACATAAAATGTTGATAATTTCAAAGTCATCCATGCAAGTCACTAGAAATTTATCATATTCTCACCCTGTCCGTTAATAGATCTGGTTGAATCAGTCGATTCTTAAAGTATACCACCTAAACATCTTCCAATTTTGCAGGCTGACTCCTAACTGATCCTAACATTCCCAGAGCCAATTATATTCACAGTATTTTCTTTATTATTCGGGCAGTATTGTAATGAAAAGTAGACATTAATACAGTTAAAAAACTTTTAGTGCTTCACTCAACTTTTCGAGTGTTTTGTTTGTTTTAGGTTGACTTATAAGCAAATCTAACGTTTGAGTTTCAATTAGAATAAGCTTTCGGTCTTCGTTTGGTATGAACGTTCCAAATTACGATCCATGTTTAATTTTTTAGAATTCTGAAACTCCTAGAATATTGGAAAGAAACATAACTTGTCAAAAAATAAGTGCTATTTAGGTCCTTATAGAGACAAACCTCTCAGGTTTAGCAGGAGGTAATGAGATGTTTCCCCAACAGATCTTGATGCCAAGCCTTAAGTTAAGTGACCACTTGGCCACCAGCCTTCCCGTTGATATCCAATGCCATTAGGCTTCCGGGGGCCCTCACCCTGGTCTCTTCTCCCATCTTACTTTGGCCGGTGTCGTCATAAAGCCGAGGGAACGTTATTAATGAAGGTGAAGAGCATCGCTAACAATCCTGCCACCTGATCCCCACAACTAACGAACTGCCAACAGCCGCATGGGCTTGCTGGGTTCAGCCTGATTGATGACGTCACGGTCTCGAAAAACGCGGTGTACAAATAGTTTGTAGATAACAGCAGACTATAACAACAACGTAAAACAGGCATCTTAATTGGAATACACACCGACATGAAAATGCCAATTAAATGTCAAGTTCTTTTCCCCACAACAGCCCAATTTTTAGTCTGGGTTTTTGTAGATTTAAGCCACCAATATACAATTCCAATAAGTATTTCTTAATTATTTTTTATGGTGAGAAAAAATGATAAAATCTACACGGCCAGCTTAATCAATCGATTCAGTTTAGGCTGAATTATCACGCAAATCAGATAATCTGGAGAGCAGCTTCAAAATTTCCTGGTTTAATTCGAATAGTACGTTGTAGAGAAAATTCATCGCTTCATCCTTCTGGGCTATTGATATATGATATCTATTCGCTCAAACATAACGAATTCTTCAATGTGAAACCCAACTTAGTTGTTTGGGTTGATCAGGAAGGATGAACTTGAACTGGACGAATATTAAAGCTGGTAATATCTTTCTGTCGGAGGGAATAATAAGGTGCAAAGCTACTAAAAGCCACTTGGTCCTGCCGGTAAAATAAAGCGGATGCCAACGGACACTCTGGATAAAACGTTATTCGTGTTGACATAAATTTCTTCCTGAGTGTAAGAGGATAATGAACTGAGGCCAAGAGCAGTGTTTCACGTAATATCCCCTTTTAAAGATATTTATTTTCGAATTCGTGGAAGATTAGTGTTTCCTTGTCGAGCTACCGGAATTCGACTACATTTTAAAGATAAAGCTGGGGGTCAGCCAACTTTTTCTCTCACGCTAAAACGATTTTTGAAATTTAGCTTGAAAAATATAGTTTTTCCGATGTTCTGAAAGCACTGGTTTTCCTGTTAATGTGTACGACCACCCTTTGTTTGTTGCCGCGTGTGTTCAGAGAATATATTATTGTTTGTGTTACGGTTTTGAATGGGTTATCTCGTAGGAACCTACTTTTAGTTGTTACACTGCCCCTTGACACAACTAGTGAGCTAATTTTTTCGGGGGGATGAGCTTTTTGAGAGTTACAGATAATTTCTTATCCTATCATCTCTGACCGCTGAAATGCAGCCTGACAGCTGAAATATATATCATTTGAAATACTGGAATACAGCCCCAAATGACCATGGGTAGGGATTGGGAGTCACGGCACTTGAGAGAGCAGACTAGGGTTATAGTTAACTAAGAACAATTGAACGGTCATCAATATCTTATGAAACGTAGTATAGATGAATAATGATATTTTATGTACTGACTCACGCTACAAGCATTCAAACTGGTCTTCATTCAGAAGAACGAATGAAGTATGAAGAATGAGTACTAGGGTACGGCGGCAATGCTATGAACAAATGTGGAGCAAAGACCTATTGAACCATAAAATAAGGTGCTCATAGTTCCTCATAGTTCAATCTACAACCCCAGATGAAATCTGTAGGTTGATATAATGAAGGTTTTTGGATACAAGACACAAGCTTTTTATTTTGAGAGAGGTTTTCTTCTCATCGAATGGAGCGAATGACGTGATCGAAGAGCAGAACAGTGGTGTAGTGAGGGGACTCAATGGCGTGCCTCTCAGAGCAGATTCCGGGCTTCTTGATTTTGGGGTTGGGGTTGATGATGAGTTTGTCCCACTTGTGCTTGAACAATAGGCCGCTCCCTTTGGGGCACACGAGCGTCTGCGGAAAAAAAACCAAGTAACATCTTTTTCAAATGACTTCGAGAATTCTGAAAGGTTCGGCTCGCTTCACCTTTGAAGAAACACCGTTTCAACGAAACACTATTATTCCCAGCTTGCAGGACAGCTTTGTTTGCTAGCTCATTCCAGTAGGCATAACGTCCTAATATTGGCGATGATCGGACTTCTTCAACCAAAAATCTAGATCTAATCGCAAATATATGCCCTCAAAACTTCTAGTGTATTATACTCGGAGTAATTAATTATAAATTCTGATAATTTACAAATCTTTTAAATCAAGAACTATAAGAACAAATAAATCATTAAAAAACGATTGGAGGATTTTTATTTCACCATTCGCCTGCTTCAAGTGAACAGTTTCATTAAAACCTACCTCTTGGGATTGATCACACCTGGCCTTTGAAGGACAGGAGTATTTCGAGATACCTAAATGGTCTGGTACTTAGAGTGAGGGAAAAGATCAGAAGAGAATATGGGGAATGGGTTTTTGTTTCTTGATTTAATAAAAATGTTTTTATCAGAGCTGTCAATAATAAGCCAAAATTATGTTCCGTTTACCTACCATTCATCTTCGAGGTTCAGATAACGAATAAGGTGGACCAAAGTAGAAAAATGCTCTCCGAAACCTCCGATTAAACTTGTCTAAAATGATCTCTGAACTCGGAATATGAATCAAAGAGCTATCCAAGTCCGATGCAGACTAGGAAATGAACGCTTTGAAACAGGTAAGCTGGTTGGGGGAGAATCAGTGGACAGTCTCATATATCATCATTTAGTCTATTAAGTAACATATCCGAACTGGAATTTAGAAGCACATTATAATTTTGAAAGAGGGAGTACAACTAAATCTTGCTGACACCTATTTGTTGTGGTTAGTTACATTTTAATTTCATCAATATTCGGATATCGGTATTGTATATCCGGGCGTTTTTTTTTTCAATATTCGAGATTGTCATAATTTTTCATTAAGTGGAATCATATACTTCACGAAGATCGTTTTCTAAGTGCCCAAGATGGAGTTTTGGAAACGGGAGGTGGACTATTTTACTAAACGTCTGTAGTAAACTTGTGATTAGTGTTCTATTTGTTAGTCTTGAGTTTTAAGTTGTAAACTGTAAGTGATTCATTATTAATAAATGTCCACGAAGAAGCTTACCATTTTAATTGCCAAATATTTTAATATTCTCCAATATTTTATTCCTTTTTCTCTCTTTGTTTTTTATTATAAATACACTCACAGATTGAATAGAAATATGCCCTACGGCGTTCTTCATCCTCTCCTCATGCTATTTTTTTTTTTTTCACATTAAAATGAAGTAGTAGGTGAAATAAGAAAAGTGATTTCACGCCCAATTAATCCGGAAATAGTTTCATTCGATTCAGAGGGTGGAAAAGCTGGAGTTAATTAAACTTGTCAGTTTTAATGAACCCGTGGTGGGGAGACTTTTGTTCACCCAGATTCGGGTTCTGAGTCACCGTGCGGCGGCGCGGCGTAGAGTATACCTCCCCTTCAAGACCGCTCAGTCTTGCGGGTTTAGCATACTCACAAACAATTACATCAATGTTAGCCCCATGTTCACACTTCGTGGGGTCCGACTTCATTCCGAAAGTTTTGAATATCTTACGTTAATGTTCTTCGTTAATGTGTTTCTTCACCTCAATTTGGTCGGAGTCATTGGTGTAACTGATCCGAGTACGCCAATTGAAGAATCCCAGGTCCCTCCTTTTGGGCACGAGGCGCCGTTTGCCGCTGAAAAACGGCACCATGTCAGTTTTCTTAAGGCGGTCGTTGAAGTCCACGAACCCACCGTACTCCTCGTTTGAATTCTTTATTCTCAGAAACACGATCGTCTTCAATAAATTATAATAAAAACCCAATTAAGAATCGACTGGAAATATGCAATTACATGAGTGCGAAGCAATACATTTTAAACTCTAAAACCTTCTACCGGAAAGAAAATGGCCCCTAGAAGTAATACACAAGGGTTTTCTCAATTTCGTTTTTCATTTGCAGTGTGGCTGGATGGTTTGTTGAGTGTAAATACAGTCTCAGAAACAATTTAGAAACTCTGTTTGTATGATGTATTAAACACTGGGGTTCGAAGTAGATCCTCCACTTGGCTGCAAAAACTCGTTTCTTCCTTCCTTTAAATTAATCTTAATTTTTCCAATCAACTTTGTTTTTCTTAATGGTTTACAGTGAAGTATGTGTCATTAGGCAAGAAAAACGAAAATCCGCAACAGTTTCATAAGTCGTCAGATATTTCCTATAGGTTCTTCAGATTCTTCAACACAATAAGAAAAGTTGGGAACCGACAAAACGAAACTGGACAGTTTATGCGTATATTTTTATGAGTGTTTTGTAATTTCGCGTTAAATTTTGGGGAGAAACAGAAAAAGCAACACGAATTGTCACGAATTGATTTGTTGCCAAGTTATTGATAAAGCTATAAAAGTTGTTAAAAAGAAAAAAAATGTTTATTACCCAATAACAACCCCTTTATTACTGCAATGTAGAACCAATAACTAACGGCTTCAATCAGAAGTGGTAATCAAGGAAGCTCGTGAATTACAAATAGGAAGAAGTTTTCATTTCCTCATTTCAATCAGGTATCCTTGTTTATTTATGGATTCCGAAGCAAATGAAGTTCAGGGTCAAGAGATGAAAATGATCGCACAGGGTTGCATTGTCGTCAGAGAGACGGTTTAATTAACAACAGAACAGAGATACGCGGGGAAATGTACATTCCTTGAGCCTAATGTCATCCATTCGATCTACCTAACTATTACCTGGTTTAATCTGGGTCGTATGATGATTACACTCAAACGCGAGAAGGAAGAGCCTCATTTGTTTCGCTACCCGTAGTTTGCAATTTTATTAATATTTCATTTATTGTCAAACGACGGATCTGATAAGGAGGGCTGTAATAAACCAGCTGTTAAACAATCAAATGAAATATAAAAAATTGTGGTGGTTAAAACAACCACCAGTATTCCAATGCTTCGGAATTACAAGTATTCCCTAAAAAGCCAAATTTTAAGGGAGTTGATGAATAAATATTTCTTATTTCTTCATTACAATAATGAAGACCTCTTCACTCTTCACCGCCATTAAATGTAATACTTGAACATTGACACTTATTATGCCAAAGTTTATAGTGTTATAACGGACGAGAAAATACCAACGTAAGTACCATTTTAGCGGTTGGTAATATGATTACGAAAAGTAGAGTTTGGTTATCAATCCTTCCAGAAACAATAAATTGCGTACTTCAAAGATAGCAACGTTTATCTATAATGCTCATTTTCACCAAGTTACAGAAGAAGCCCCAGGTTTGATGAGTGACATTTAAGGGTGAAGTATTAGGGTGTTTGTCAGTGCACACGGTGTCAGTAGGGATGGGGATGAACATACTGTTTTAAAATATGATTTTATCACCATGTACTTTTACTTTCAAACAAAGTAGTAATTGCATAAATATATTTCTTATAAGATATACTTTTAAAAACAATTTATGTATTGTACTATTTAAATCATCCAGCGGAGAAGCCATTCAAGTTACGCAAGATGAAAGTATCATACACTAAATTACCCTCCTATGGAGAGAACTCATTATAGCGCGTCTCGGAGTTGGGGGCGGATTTCCATCCACACTCAAACAAGTCACGGGGCATTGCCGGCGACAAGCGCGTTCGCTCTGATGAGCGGGCTTAACATAACCCTGAGCTCCTCAGGCACTTTTAGAGTGTTGAGAGCGAAATGTGAGGCGGATTTTATTTTTTTACTTTCGTTGCAAGGGTCGACACGACGTTGCGAGTAAACGCGTCGTTACTCCTGCGCCCTCTTAAATGGAGTCTGCGTTATTGAGGGTCTGCTGGGCACTTGCGAGAGTGGTAGTACCTCTTATGCGTTGAGTATTACTCCAGACAAAGATGCTCCGCTGGGCTTTTCCATCCAGGAGGACGTAACGGCCTAATGTAATCTAGCGGGGTTGGAGTGGTCTTCCTTCTGATGTCCGAAGGCATTATCATTCCTTTCTTCGCGTGCCCTACTTCCTTGAAAAACGAGTGAACCTTCGAGCTTCTAACGTTCTTAAGACGAACCTTATCATGACACTAAAATTGGGTGTATTTCCTGTTACCTCCTCAAATGAAGGCAGATAATGATTGTTTATTCCACTGCATACTCAGCAGTGCACTACTTATAATTTTAAAAATTTACAATTTAAAAATGAAATAGTAGGTTCTAATAATATTACAGAAAATCCCTTGCCGTATGCAGGGAGGGTAACGAGAACAGGTCCTAAAACAAAAAGGCATAAATACGTATATACTAAGAGTACAATAATTTTATTTACCTTTTTTGGTTGAGAAATATCTCCAATTTCAAGTTTTAAAAATTACATCCCGCCTATGATGTCCATCTCGTTTGTAGCAAGAAGCAAATCGATCCAAGAAGTTATCGTGAACGCGCAGCAACAATGGTTCATCAATTGATGCTGTTGTTATGTTGCAGAGAACCCTCAAGGTCTACACGAATGACTATTGCACAGTCCCAAGGTGACCATTTGGTGTGCAGTTTCAAAATCCTGGTCCTTTCTTCTTTGAAGAACAAGGAAACACCGTGACAGTCACTGGTAACCGTTAAATTCACATGATCAACAGCTTCATGGGACCCGAGCTGTGCAGAAGAAGGCCAACTATCAATCATTTGGATCTTTGGTTTCAACAAGATGGGGCACCACCTCACACTGCCACTGTTACAATGAACGTCTTACGCGAAATGTGTCCTGCTGGAGTCGAATCACGTTTAGGGAATGTGGAATGACCTCCAAGGTCACCTGACTTAACGGTGTGTGACTTCTTCCTCTTTAGGTACCTCAAATCACGAGTTTATTAATCAATACCACAAACTTTGGAAGAACTTAATAATGCAATAAGAGAAAACACCGCCTCAATTGATGGTTGACTGTTGCAGCGTGTTCACAATAACTTCTTGGATCGACTCTTCATGTTGTCAACAAGATGGACACCATATGGTAATTGCAGGTATTTCTCAACCAAAAAATTCAAATAAAATTATTGAACTCCTAAAATATCCATATTTATTTCTTTTCGTTTTTGACGCTTTTCCCGTGACCTAGCCTGTACATGATGACAATGAAAGTACTCTACTTCAGCACTAACTCTTGTAAATAACTATATCATTTTAGTCACTTCTTATCCATATCTAGTATAAATACAAATTTAATGGTTTCATGTATCGTTTTGCACATGAAAAATCCTGGTGAGATCATCAAAAGGCGAAACCGGTAGACCAACTAAATACGGAAAAACACCTAGTCACTCAGACCGCAATGATGTACTGGGACAATCACCCCTTTTCAATGAAAAGCCTTTCTAATGACCTCTTCATTCACAAAGTGAACGAGATTTCCAGACGTTTCGTTGCCAATATCGGTGAAGTTAGGGCATCCATTAGAAAATGCCGGAATCTTGTTGATGCAGAAGCAGGACGTCACAGTGAATGTGTTCTGGTGTTTGCGCCCCCTCGCAACTGACAGGGGAAGCTGCTGATAGGAGCAAAAACGTTGGTGAACCCCTATCCAATTAACCAAAAAGTCCCTATATTGTAGCTAGTGGTGGCTAAATAGGCATTACCCTATTTGTACCATTAAGAGAAATATACCGTCTAGAGCTCAAAGTGCTATGTAGTTCGGAGGGAGCATCTGACCAATCAGGACGGTTTGAGCACCAGCTCCAAGGTCACACAATCAACCAGGAAATGAATGAATTGAGATGAATTAATTGAGGCGATCGTGAGCCATTGTCCGGTCAGAGAGCTCAAAAAGCCAAAGAAGGAGCAGGAAGACTTCGATGCTCCCAGCTAGAGGCGCCCTGGTCGTATTTTGATGTTATCGTATTCTGAACAGTGCATTTTTTATTGCTTTGTCAGCCCATCTCTGTTGAGTTAGTTTTCATTTTGGTTCCGAGGAGCTCTCCAGGAAAAAAGACCCCACGTGTACGAAAAAAGGTCCCCGGTGGCAGGCTATTTATCATCGCGCTACTTATATCACAGATTATTTTTGTACAACTAGTCTACCATTTGTCCTAATATTCTAGAGAGTTCTAAAAAGATTAAGTTAGAATATTTTTATATTTTCCAGATATAAACAGAATACTGACCTCCGTATAAACAGTGGCCTGAGTACTGAGGGCATTGTTCTAACTTAACCAGCAGGGACTTTTTTTTCGTACCCACAGAGACTTATTTCCTAGGATTCCTATGCATCTTGTGTGTTGTGTCAACTCTGTGGGTGTCAATGTTTTATTTAAAAAAATGTAAAATAAACACTGATTATTTCTCTGAATTTAAATATTTTCTCAAGTTTTTTGTTCTCAGTTAGTTGACAAACATTCCCCCCATTTAGAATGGATTCACAAGCGCGAATTTTATGACAAGTCCAAGATTTACAGTTTTGATTGAGATGTTGATAAAATTGGAGATACTCTTCTTTCAATTTAATATACGTTACCATCACATTTACACATATCAATGAACTATTCAAACCATGTACTGCATGAAAACTAACAAAGGCTTTTCAAAATGTAAAAGTATTGTTGGAACCTCTTGAACGGTTTTTGCGAAAGAAGCTGAAGCTAAGTTGAGGGAAACAAGGGAATAAAGGAATAAAATTTAAAATTTGAAATGGCGGGGAAATGTCAAGCGGAAAACCGTCGTGGGTCAGTGGTTTCTCTTCACTGGCATTTTCGAGCGCCAACATGGAAATCTCTCCACCGACGTCAATCCAGAATAAAGAGGATTTTAAACGGATTAAATAATCCTAACGAAGGACAGAGATTTAAACCCAAACGCAGACGTTCGAAAACATGTTCACCTATCTACAAGTAGATAATATATCTGCAAATCATTAAAAAAATTAGGACAACCTACATATGGGGTTTAGGAAAGTGCACTAGGATTTTTCACACCGATTCCTGCATATATTCGAAAGTTTGTCAAACGACATATACGCGAAGTAGCAAATCCTTCCGTTTCCAGCGTATTTATTTCCACCGCAAAGCGGTCACACCGGGCTAATTAGATTCATTGATGGGATGTTTATCAATAGCTTACTTTAAAGCACCGGTGCTATTTCGAACGTTTCTAATATTCTGATTGTTTACCAATTTAGACTATTTAGTTTTGGTCTAGAGTGATCTCGATGATTCAGGAGCTCCCTCGGCGGTAAATGATTTTAGATCAGGTTTTATTGAGTTTGTTACTGTAGTTTCGTGAACACGGTATACTGCAAATAGAGGGACAGTGTATAATTTTAATTAAATTGTTCAAAAATATTTCAATAACAAATCTTTTGTAATTGACCAAGATAGAAATGTCCCTCCACACCTGTGGTTTACGTTACCAAAGAATGAAAAAAAAAAAAAAAAAAAAAAAAACTCCTTCCACCGCCTGCTGTTCTCACCTCTTCACTTGAAAATCGCAAAGCGAATTGTGATGATCGAATCTTCTAATACAATGTGAACAAAATTTTCGTGAGTTCCTTTATAAATTGAGTTTATAACCATTCGTGACCTTTGTTTCACATATCCAAACAAGATGTGTTTTGATTTATCTCGTTAAATGTCAAATATTCGATTAGTGGGTTTTATGTCTGTGATGGCATACGTCATATTACTCCACTGTAGGTAATTAGATGTCAGCTTTTGTTACGTAATGAGCTATTAATGGTGTGTTAGTGTTTGCGGAGATATAATTATGACAAAGTCATTATACCCCCTGATAACCACAAAATTGAGTTTCAAAAACAGGTTCTGAAATGATGTTGCGAAAATAGTTATTGTTGAATGAAAGGAGAAAGCTTTACTGGTCGATCTACGGTACAGGAATTAGAAATAGGGCTTCTTTGGGACCAGTAATTACGATGTAGGAGCCGAGTCAAGGTAATATACCAAAAATTCATCCAGTTGGCATAGAATTAAAAACAGTTGAACATGGAGGATTAAAAATTTGTTCCTGGTCAATTACTAAGGTTCTTTATTGAAATTTTAAACCAAACTTATCTGCATAAAAAACTGGTTATCGAGTTTGGAAACTGTGCAGCACTCACTTTGTTATCTTCAGAACAATACTTTCCAATTTGTATAAGGTTTGGGAACAAGGTTTTCGATTTACTCTCCATCATTCGCTGGAGGATCGCGTGTCCGGATTTTCTCTAATAAGAAGAGGCAGAGGAAGAAGGAAATTCAAGAAGAATAAGATCCCCACTACTCCGGCATACCTTCTTTTGTCCGAATGGAGTCGAATACCAGACTTTCTAGAACGCTCCGACCACTCTACCCTCTTCACCTCCTTCGGTATACGTCAGCGCGCACTAAGTCCGGATGCCCAAGTTAAAAGTTGAAAGTGGATCCCCTTCTGGTACCATCAACCACCACTTTTAACAGAGTAATTGTCATTCAGATTCCTTGATTCCCCTTCTTGAAATGAACTCGGTCTCGGTTGAGAGTTTTATTTAAGAGAAAGGGGATATCTTCTTGCTACAGTCTGGGTATTTAAAGTGTCGCGACTAAACATCGCGGAAGACTGAGTTGCTCGTAGATATTTTATTGTAGGGATGACTTGTCACATTCTACTGCATAAACGTACGAATCTGTCGTGTACGAATTCTGCTAAAAAAAAAAACAAATTTCGTAGGTTATAGCAGTTTTTGACATTCCCTTTGATTTTTTACGAATTGTGCATGAAATTTAATTTATAATGGTACGTGAAATAGTTCGTAGAAATGTGGAAATCATCCATTCATCTGGAATCTCTGACGTGTTGTGATTGCACACGATTTTCAATATCAATTTGTACGTGGGTCATTCCATAGTATGGAATCCATACCCAGACAGACTCGAAATATACCGGCCCCTTCCGATTTTGTTCATACTTGGTGTAGTTGATTCCATTAACGAATAAAAAAGGCTTGCCAGGTCTGTTCCTCCATAAATGAACGGTTTTGGAAGCTATAGCAGTATGATATTTTGACGATTTTTTCGATTTTGTATGACCTTAACATGGTTTTTTTTAAAACTACATCTTCCTTTCAAATCGATCAAATTAAGCGTACGCGGTCTGATTTTCTTCGTAATAAAGTAAAGAACGCAACGTACCCTGCAGAAAGCCGGTATGAGCGTCCGTTTTGTTTGTCTGGCGGATAACGTCCGCAAATCTTAAAAACGCGATTTCTCCCGAGTCGCTCAGTAGAATTAGGCGTTCGAGGTCTTAAAATGTTTGTAATTACTTGTTTTTCGATGCCCCTTACGGGTTTTGTGCGTTATTTTCATTTGACGTAGTTATAACGATTTTAACCCTCTACTTGGCAACGTAGAGTATTTTGGCAGGGCCATGCACTGCCAATATTTCACTTTATTCCGCCTTTTATCGATGTAAAGCTGAATTATCTCGAAAACCGTTCGAGATATCGAAAATTGTCATGGAAGAAAAGTTTTCGCATTCTTGAAATTTTCATTCGGATGGACAGTCCTTCCACTTTTCCATAGATCCAAAGACTTGTTCTAATCGCTAAGGTTTATGAACAGCAAACAAAGTCTGATAGAGGCCCATTGACGGGTATTGTTCGTTTTAAAGATGAAAAGTACGCGCTATGACCAAAACAAAGTTTGCCCATTTACGGGTATGGATAAGAAGGTAGCAGTGGCAAAGGGAGTTTCATAGTCATTACCGCTATAATTCTACCCATGAGGTAGAATTCATTCAAACACTAGTTTGACCTGTAAAACTTGCACTTTTCATCCACGCCCAACTCGAGGATATAGATGTAGATGTGGAAACTCTCATGGCGGGGGTTTCGGGCCCCCAGCAGGCTAATTGTACTTTCCTGAGATTTTTCATTTATTCAAGGAGATTCAGTCTCTTGGTAAGGGGTTTTAGGCCCTTGGTTAGTTGTTGGCTTTGAATGGACCTCATTGGGGTTTCTGCCCCAAAGATTTCAAATCTTTCAGATATTATGTGGTATTCCGTTTTGTCAGTCTACTCACATAACCTGCACAGGGTTAAACTTTGTGTGACCCCAATGCGGTGTAGGTGGAATCTTAGGGGTGGAAAGCCGTTATAAGGCCGACCATCGTTTTTAGTTCTCTACGGTTTTTGCCAAGTAGCCATTCAGTAATTTTTGTGTTGGGTTCCGCCACCAAGAGTCTACTGTGGACATGTCCTTCAATATTAAGCCATTTACTTATGGTTTGACGGTTGACCCACATGTTGATGGTCCTTCTGAGGGCGGGGTTTTTGGTATACCGACTGCCGGCTCAGAGCCTACAAATGGGGTTTGGGAACTCCTTCTTGCAAGCTCGCCAGCCTTCTCGTTACCAGATATTCTTTTATGCCCCAGCAGCCACACCAGGCGAATCTGGTAATGTTTGGCTAGATTGTTGAGGGTTTGCATGCAGCACCAAAACACTCGTAATGAGACAGTTGGTGCAATTAATGCTTTTATCGACGCTTAGCTGTCTGAGAGGACGAGGACGTGGGTCTTTTTGTGTCTCCTTCTAAGGCTCTCAGCAGCACGTTTTGAACATTTTGAAATATTGTAATTACGATTTTAGTATACTCTGAAATTCCATATCATTCTCAAAAACCTAAACTAAAACTCTGTCTACAGAATTAGCTGAATATCCCAATGCTGTGTGACACTTTCCATCAGGCGTTTCACACTTGATCACAAATTAGGTTCAACAACTTTTACGAGTAAAGTTTCATGAAATTAGGTGACTATACTGGATATCATTGTTACACCAATGCATACTCAAGCCAACACTATCACAGTAAAAAATACAAACTCTTGAGAAACAAAAAAGTAGATTCGTATTCTAGCTTCCAAGAGGGCAGTATACCGTCAAACTGTAATTGAGGCCGCTTGAATCATAAGAAGTTGATGCTGTGGTTTGAATTTCCACTTTGCCAAAGTTTGATTCTCCCTGACGTCGCATTCCGCATTATTCGAAGAAACAAAAGGGGTAATTTGGTCCTATGGAGTGTCCTAGAAGGCCGAAGGGGGAAGCTTCAACTCGAATAGAAAATTGGGCAAGTTGGGAACAAAAGAGATGTGAGATACGGATTCCGTCTCAATTGCAGGAAGTCAACTAGTGGCGAACGGGGTGGGGGAAGAGGAAAACTTGAATTAACTTAGATTAGGGCCTTCATGGGAACGCAGCTGACTCTCAACCTATACGTATGCGTCTTTTTGTTGTTGTTTGTTTACAAGAAATCGGTTATTGGCTGAATGGAATTTTTCAGATTCAACCGATACAGCTCGTAACGAGGAGGGGAACATCATTTATGTGACAAGATATAGTGGCTGATGGTCCACTGTAAGAAAATATAGACTTATTTCAATTGGAATTCTCGCACAACCTGTTTTCAGTTATTAGTAAACGGGCGAAATGATAGACCGTAACAGATTTCGAGTTAGACCAAACCAACCGTCTCCTCAAACATCTGTACGAATACCGCTTTAAAGATATTAGCAAAATCGAACCATTTGATTAACAATATCATGGAAAGAAAATAAATCTGAGAGAACACTATCCACGTCTTACCGTTGCAACTTTTTTTCTCAAATGAACGAATGCTGTAAATTAATTTGTGGGCCGAATTTCATGTATGTGCGGATATTATAATTAATAATTACTGCTCACAAATGAGGAGGGTGCATTGCAAAAAGAACTAAATACCATTTTTGGCAAAACAAAATGGAGCCGTTTCATCGCAATACGTGCTCTATCCATTGGAAAATAAGCGATGAAAATAGAGTTTTCAGTAAGAAAGTATTAAACAGTTGTGATGTGAAACCCGAGCCTACCCTAAATTTTTAAAAACATATATGGCAAATTACGAAAATACACAGGAAGGGTTACAGGGTGGCTTTTAATGAACGAACCACCCTTTCTATTTCCGTTGATTGTGGAGAAGTCAAAAAACTTGCCGAAGTAAGGTCCCCTTTTTTTGCAAAGAACTTAACCATTGCATTTTTGCGAATCGCGCATGCGCGTAAATGCGCGCTGCGTGCACCAACTTTGTTTTTTCAGATAGAATTCCGCAATTTTTATTGCAGAATCGGATTTTACATCCAATTTTATGAACATTTTACTTCGATGACTTTTTTTTGGGCGCACCCAGGAGATTCCAGAAACGCCCAAAGTTTGCCTACGTCGGAAACATGGTCGTTAGAAAAAAAAATATTCGGACGGTAGAAAGAAATGAAAGGTTCAATAATTTTATATAGATTTAAACATTATCTTATTTTGTAGCTCATCTGAAAGCTTTTTAGTAGCTTCTGCTCATCCGATCTCAATGGAATTTTCAACGGGTTTGGCTTTGATTTCCTAAGAGCTCACAATCTTCATATTCGCAAATAAAAATCATCAAGCATCATTTTATAATTTCCCAATCGTCCAACCTTGCTCAAATTTGGAGAGCAGTTGGGAAATGACGGTTTGTTAATCTCTCACCAATATCAGCATCATACCATTATTGTATCAGATGCAGACCTCCATACAGGTCGTCTCACAAACTTGAATGTTTGTCTTGTGCCTCAATCCTTGCTTTGTTTCATGATAAATAGGGAAGATAAAATTATTTTTAGGCTAGTGCAAACGAACCAACAATCTAAATCAAATTGATGTATGGAATATCATTATTGTAGGCATCAGATGTCCAAAAATGCCAAGTACTTCATGGTGCGCTTTTCACTGGTACACGTAGTTCATACAGGATCACTTTTACTGATATGAGATCCTCAGGAGCAACAAAACACTTGATTATTACAGCGAAGTACAATTCTAATCAAGGGCTTTTTCCTAAAAATTACTTTGAGGTCACCGGGCCTTTTCTTCTCTGCTCTCATCACCCACCGACCCCTTGAACACAATCGAAGAGCCCTTTCTCAGACAAGGGCTTCATTTCATTCAGAATCCGGCAGAAAAGAATTAACAGAAAGAAATTACAGTATGTGGAGGTAGTAATTTTGTCATGTATGGCATATGATTTGCTTGCTGCCGGGGTTAGGACAATAAAATAGGTAGGATTCTATACTAAACAACCTTAAAAATTGAAATTTCTATTTGCCAATACCAACCAATTGTTTTTCAAGAAATTACGTTTTTAAATTCTTAATTTCTTCGCTTGAAAACGACTTCTCAACGTAAATAAAGAATAATAATTAGATCAAGACAAAGAATTATTGGCTAATTCAAACGTTTTGAATAGATAGGTGTTTAAGTAATGCTTTGTCATTATTTATAGTTGGAACAGCTTTTATTTGTACTTGTATTTAATGAGTAATTTGGAAAGTGTTTAATTACAATCTTATAAAGTTGAAGTAGGTAGTAAAATAGGCTTGAGGGGTTTTGAGATCTTAATTAGCTCTAATGACCAGAACGGATGACTTCAATCCCACTCCAAATTGGTAGCGAACGGCATCTCAACGGAATCACAAAGCTGAGCCTCCTCTTTGATGGGTCGGTTGGTTTACATTGCTTTCAATCTTAGTGATGAATACCGGCTGAAGTTGAATCATGAAATCGTATGGTTAATCAACATCACACATGAATTCTGTTCTCTTTTTACGGTAATCGGTTCGTCGATGTAGTTACCACTTTCTCAACGGTGGACCAATCAAATTGCTAACGACCAATATTGAAAGATCTCAGTAATTACTACAAAGTAGGAATTTTCCTTTTTGGCAAATTCACGTAAGAAATAACGTTTTTGCAGAGGGTCTGAAAATGTTTAAATAAAAAATGTCTCTTCAGAAATCTGTCTTGACACATTCATAAAGGATTCCTAGATTTTGACTAGGTTTATTTTTTGGTTTATTATTTTCAACGATAAGCCTTTGTAGTCGTATGGCCAAAAGTGTTAACAACCACCTCGGCTTTGTCACTTTACGTTTCAAGGTGCGTACACTCAAAACCTGCAGTGTCTTCTGTCGTACCCAGGATGGTCCATGAAGGTCCTTGGAATTGAGGTAAAAAAATTGTTCTATCGCACATGGACTCGAATTGGGGCTTACTAGGCTCTAACTCCTAGCCAGCCAGACAGCTTCACACATATAGATGTTGCGTGCCAAAAACTATTCAAAATCGTGGTTTTCGAGGTTTTTATTGACTTACACATGGGAGGTGTAATTTTCAAGTGATTTTGGAAAAGGAATCTGTTAAGATGGGTCCAAGACCAGTCCGAGCTCATATGAATTGAAAATATATAATTTTAATGATGAAAACGTTGACGAAAATTGGTGTATCATTTTTTAAGTCCCAATTGTTAAATTTTCTCATCATGAAAAGTTTAAGGAAGGGAGGGGGGATGAGGGAGTTTAAACACAATGAACCTTTTGTGAAATGAATTTTTGCGTTTTTTGATAAACTTCGGGGGCTAATAAGTGTTAATTAGGGAAAATAATCAACCTAAATCCGTACTTTCGCCAAAAAGTGAAGCATCCTAAACATAAGACGCTGCAAATTCTTTCACTTATTCAATTGGCTTGCGTTCATGATTTGAATTTCTACTAAGCTTTGGAGTGTGCGCGTTTCACAGGTGATAGAGCGATTTGAATTTCAGGAGATATGAATAGAGCACGTAAATCTGTTCTCAACCAAAATACCTATTTGGATTGATCAGTTGATCATATTTGTGTGCCTCCCGAAATTCAATAACCGCTCTATCACCTGTGAAACACGCACACTCCAAAGCTTAGTAGAAATTCGAATCATGAACGCAAGCCAATTGAATAATAAACCCCAGTGAAAGAATTTGTAGCGTTTCATGCATATCAGAATGCTTTAACCCGTGTATCGGCTACAAAGACTTTTAGGAGTTCACTCCAGTATCCACATTACTACATCACTAGGTTACTGATATACAACACAAAAACAATAATAAACAAAAATAACGCGAATGTTGGCACCATAAATCGGGCCATACATCGAGAATGGTTTGACCTACGGACCTGGGGAGGAGCTCATTCGATTCCTCGTGGAGTGTTCTTCAAAAAGAGTAAAAATTTAGGCCGCCTTGACTTTTTTGAGGTTTTTAGGGATTTTAAAAAACTTTGACAACCCTTAAAGGGCAATTTAAATTAAGTGAGAGAGCTGGCTCAGGAATTGGGGCGTCGCCGGACCAACATGGATTTTTCCTGAAAATTTCAGCTTTTTTGCTTCAGCCGTTTGGGAGAAATCGTGCGTACGGCGGACGGAAAGAAAATTTTTTATTGCAGATTCGGATTCTACACCCTTTGAAACATAAACCATGAAATTTTCAGGGGGGTTTAGAATTTTGTTTTTCAATAGCGATTACAATGGTTTATTATAGAATAATAAACCAAAAATGAGTTCGTTGTTTAACTCACAACCAAATGTCCAAATTCTTATAACATGAGCTAAAAAGGTGTCAAATTCTAATGATATTTTCAGGGGTTGTGCGGATTAGCGCCCAACTTGGAACACACGCGAATGCGTAAGACCTATTGAACCAAAATTTTCGAAATTTCAGGTGATTTGGTGCCAGAGTCGAGCATGGACATGAGATGATTAGTGATGAACTTCATTTCATCAACTATCCCTACTGCTCACGCACTGCCGTGCGTTCTTCACCGCGGAATATATACATGGAATCGATAGGCCTTAGCTGACCGAATCTGACATGTACAACTTCAACATATGCATGAGATTGTCACCTACAATCTTTATTTTCATAACTCGTTAGAATATACCAGCATCGGATGTCTTCTTAATATATGAGAGAGCCTTGGCTAGATTAAATTCAGTTCTCTTGGAGTTTCGGTTTACCGAGGAAATTGAATCGCATAAAGTGGACCAGCTTATGTTAAAGATAAAAACTAACTAAGCTTGAAAAATCGGGGATGGCTACAATGCAGCGAAGAGAGCGGCCAATTTGTGCAAACGTGTTTAGAGAGTATCTTTCGATTTCCTGGGCAAACTGGAGGGGGCGGACTTATTTGATTCGGCCGACCCCAAGTCACAAATTTCCTGCCTGTAAAACCTTTCTGTTGTCTCAACGAATAGGGTTGGGGTATGTTAATTAAGCTGAAACCGAGCTGGATATACCTTTATTTACTGGAATCTTTTGTTCACCGATCTAAAGAATTTTTAGAAACTTTTGTTACCGATCGAAAGGCAAATATTTGATAGTGTATTGCGTATTTCTCAGTTGGTGAAGTGAAATTAGCGATTAGACAGTGATTTAAAATGGAATAAGGATCAAATTAAAATAATCGATCTCGTACTGTGGGCTGACCAGTGATTTAGCAACACGACTTCAAACAACCCGTTTCCAATTGTACGTCCATATAAATTAACTAGTAATATTAAAAAGATTAATAAGAGGTAATATTAAGTAGATTATTGTTAGTGGACACTAAAATAAATTCACTTCGACGCAAGTGCACACGTTTCTTGTGACTTACTACGATGCGATTTATAGGGATTCCCCAAGAACAAACGTTGAATGATTCATAGAATCGATCGATATAGTTATTACTGACGGAAGCGAAATTAATCAGCAAGCTCTGAAACGCAGAAAACAGAAGTTAATTTTGTTTTTGGAGGGAACAAAGATTGTTCGGTAGTGGAAAAAAGACGAGACGTTTGCGAACAGGTAGGAGCATAGTCCCATTAACAGCTAACTTTACGTCAAGTCTCGCTCTCCTCTCTGGTTATTTCATATCAGTTATGATAACAGATAAAAGTGTTATCTCCCTCTCGTGCGCTTGTTTTTTGTTCCGGTACCTAGGTATTTTCATTATGTGGATCCTAAATGAAATGATGAAACACATTCATTGTAACTATGTTTCGAAAAAGAAGGTTAATCTTCGTCGTCATATTTCTACTTGGCATATTTCGTGTAGCAGTCTTTCTAGAACTGAGTGTCAGTGTGTTCTGAGCGGGCTGTTTTCCTCTCCTAGACGAAAAGTTGTCTATCCCTACTACCAAGAAATTCATGACATCCTTATTAAGTCTCCTATTCGTCACGACTTCAGCGACTGGGAAATGTTCTTGACCTGGTCAAACTCTAGTACTAGTCACTCCCTTCTCATAGAGTTTATACTGCCATTTTCCTCGCTTCTCCCGATTAAGAATTTTGGTCTAGATTAGGAGATTGTTTCAGAATTTTCAAATTTAATTACGGAAGAAGGTGAATGGAGTTGGTAATAGTGATAAATCGTTATATCGTAACAATCGTATGATTTTAGTTTGTTCTTTCAATAATTAACCTTTGTAATCGACCAAGAGAAAATATTGTTAACCCCCTCAAACTTAGTTGTTTTACGTTTCAAGATGTGTAAAATCCAAAAAAAAAAAAAAAAAAAAAAAAAAAACCACTGTCCGGAGTTTTTTGAAACTTAAGTCAAAAATCACATTTAGGGTCTAGTTTGAACTAAATTTTCGGCATCGATATCAGTCAATCCTAAAGGGTGCAATCGAAGGGCTGACATTTCGAAAATCTGAATATCGAAAACTTTCAAAGTAACAATATTTTTTTAATGTTTGTTATTGATGGACGACCGTTCAAAGAATCAAATGAGCCCGCCCGGACCTCTCGACGTTCATCCGTTCGCTGTCCATAAAGGCACTTAAGTTTGAACGTAAATACGAATGTGTTTGAACATGGTAAAAACCGCCTGATATCATGTGAGGCCTGAGGATGTCAGCTCAGTGATCTGCGCAAAAGGGCTATCTGAAAATGAGAAACCCATATGTTGAAATTAGCTGCGTTTTTTTTATCCCAATTTTTATCTAATCAAAACACACAGCTTGAATTTGCTGTCGGGAAGGGTGACGGAGGGGGTAATGATCGAGTCATTCAAGCGCTGCTCATAGGTGCTAAAATTCTCTGCCGATTTTCGTCTTTTTTTGGTTGTTCGATTAAGAACTTCGATTTAGTTTAAAGAAATAATTAGGTTTGTAAGTGAGATCATATAAAACCCGTACATTAGGAGGTCCCTCTAATGCAAGCATTACTTACCAATATGTTTTTTGAAAGAAAACTAGTTAGTACGAGTACTTGTAATAAGTTCTAATTTAAAGAACACGTGTATTGTTACTTGTCCAGGTAACAAATACAAATAATACATTATCTATTTTAATCTACGAGTAGAATACTATGGAGAATGATGGAGAAGATTGTCTAACCCCAAAGCATGCAAGGATTTGTACTTGTGCTTACTAAACAGTGGATTTGCGGGTATTTTAATTTTCAAAGTACTTGCGTCTTGTCCAGCTTTACGATTTTCTCAAATACTTCAAGTTGGGTATCTCAACTCTAATCATGGCTCTAGTTTGAAAATGTGGACGAATAAATCCGATGAAGGTGTGGTGTGAATAGATTTGTTTTTGGAAGCGAGTTTTATATACACGTACCATACATACCACTAATTTTCATGCATTCTCCCCTTGGGAAGTGCTCATTACCCTCATTCATCGACCGCGACTTTCGTGAAAGAGCTGCTACACGCTCGAGGGCGGAGTGTATTATTAATTCGATGTTTTCGTGTCAAAACCAATTGAGTTCTCAACCAACAACCACCAGCTAATATCACAAATTCTGCAGTACTAATAACTCAAAGGTGGTAAAAAACCAAGAATGGACGGAAGGTGTCGCAAAGCGTACGATCACAGGCTTAGTGACGCCAATTCCGAAGTGCTTCCTTAAGACCGATATACATTTCAGATTAAAACCTAAGACGCACCTCAAAGACCGATTCCTGAATGATTTTTGATCTGGCCTCTGCAGAAACTATCGACATTACATTCTCTTAATTCAATGTTTTGCATCGATTGCAAGGATCACGTACGTGATCATTCTAATACAGAAAAGTGAATTTACAAGAACTAATGGGAATAAAGCACATTACAACCTGATGAATTATTCTTCCAGGAAATGAGAAAAGTGGATTTTAATGAACCATATGAACTAGTAAAAGAAAGATGACCAATAGCTCAAAAACCAGTGGTAAATTTTCATCAGTTGTACGACTTTCAAGAATCAATAAATTTCGAATTAGGTAGTCCCAAGCTGTCTGATAGTGATATGAAAGGTGCTGATGGAGCTAGGAAAATGCTCCCAGATAGTTACGAATCAGCGTTGTCTCGCCAGTAATTTTATCACCTCGTTGCTGGAACGGCATAATTCTCCTTTCTGATGCAAATGGGTGGCAGATGCGAAGGAAGGAGCGTTGAAGGGAACAAGTAGCCGCAGTTGGGGACACATGGCGTTTCTGCGGATGGTGATGGGAGGATTCCGCGGGAGAGGGAAATGCTCAACTCCCAAGATCGTTCTCCTGCTCCCAAGACCTACAAATAGTCGGCAGATTGCGGAGGAAACGGCGTTAACTATAATAGTTGATAACGAATTCAGTCGAACAGTAACTGCTGTCGTTTAATCCGAATTAGGTGAACTTCTGCACTCAGTTACAGGTGGAAATCGTTCATTTCAGCAATATCGAAGATAGAGAAGGCTGATATTCCTACAACAAGGTTTATCTCTTCCAATGTCAACATGTCTTCTTGCACCATATGATATTTTGCAAAAAAAAGTTAGCTGTATGACTATTTACTGTTGGAACTTGTTATCATTTTCTGAGATTTTGGAGCTTCACATTAAATCGATGGTATTAACATCGCATGCGCAAACATGAATTTAAAAAAAAACCCTTTCACGGTATGCTGGTTTAAGTCGTTTAGTTTCTCGGAATTTGCGAACTGGCCTCATGATCCATGAATATTAATATCATCTCAAATTTATCAAATGCATCATTGACACAATAACGAGCGCTTCTGAATGTTTTTGCTCAACTAGGTGGTCGTATCCTTTCAAGATCTTGGAAGTGCAACTATGCCTCAATATTTCTCAAAACGAGAGGTAAACATTGAATAGTTAAGAACAGCTGAAAAATACTTTCAGAGGGGTGAAGTGAACAATTTACGATTTTGGCGGACGAAGACGACAAGGTTAGGTGGGTCTATGAATGCGAAACATGAATATAAAAGTCATGCAAATATTTTAAATAATCATGAAATATTTCGTGGAGAGGTTTGGTAAGGGGAAACATTAAATTATGACTCAGAATTACAATGCTCCAGACTTATGCTAACTTGGTCAATTTGGAAATGGGAAAAGTAATATTGATATATGCCACATTTGCGTATTTGTAAAAGATACTGGTGGTGAGGAGGTAGAGATGTAGCTCATTGGGGAAAATGTATAAGCCAAACCGTTCCATGAAAGACAATTCCATCGAAATCTAAATGAAAATTGGCGAAGTTTTACTTGTTAGAAGAGTTTAATGGTCGCCCATGCGCTGCATCAACTGAACGCGAATCGGCTAATGTTGGTGCTCATGATGAAACTCATACGGACCAATGAAATCTTCTTTTCCCATCTATCCTCCCAATTTGTGCGTTGAGCAATCAATGAGAAGCCAAACTTCTTTTGATTTTACGTGTACACAATCATAGACGTGACCTCAATTAATTGTTCAAATTCAACAAAAACAATTTCAATAAATTTCCACAAACAAGAGTTTCAATGTTGTGTTTGACAATAAGAAGTACCCTTTTGCCATTGTAGTTAATTGTATCTGTGGAACAGAATACTTTTTATTAATCTGCCATGTAAATGATTTGGGTTTCTATAACGTCTTCGTAAGTGATTTAATTTTTTAAAGTAACTCAGATCCTGAATGAAGAAATGGATAGAAACGGCTACTCCACTTAGCTGATTGTGAAGACGGGATAAGGGACGAGAATGGCTTCAGAGACAAAGCAGTCCTTCCAGAAAGTTGTGCCCACATAGTTGGCTCTGCCCTCGTTTTACCTTAGTGAAGCATTCAGCGCCTCACTGCCAACTACCGATGACCACAGCCTTCTGAGAAGTTGTACTGTCTTTCAATTCACCAGTTTCCATCAAAGTTAGCGAAAGAACACAGCTTTGTTCAAGTTTAACTTGATTGGTTGTAGTATCGACTTCCTAACGGTTTCATGTCTCCGGCAAGTCACTTAGAAAAATTACAGCGAATATCAGTGGTCAATACTACTGCATTGTCGTCGGTTCCATAGGCATTGTATAAAGATACATCAAAGACCAAATTTATAATAGATCAGTGATCTCGGTAGAACAGATGTGTAGGATAGTAGTATCATATTTTTTAAAAGGCACAAATGTGAATCCATATTCACCAGGATTGTTTGTAGTTCATGAAATAACTTTACGTGTAGCTCAGTTGCTTTAATTTTCTGAGCGGTTGGAGTAGTATAAGATTTTTTCGTAAATTGTAGTCTTTCCAACGAGAAATTCCGTGTTCATCGGATGAAAACTTACTGAAATGAACTTCCCTAGGATTGGCTCAGTTTGAAGCGGAAATGACATAAATAGACCGTAACTTGTTTCGTTATACTTTTTAAATTACGTCAACTGTCATAATGAGATTCTTATTTGTGCTTCAGTCACAAAGCACGTTTGACTTGGAACTAGTAATGAAGATTTCCTACGAATTCGTCTGAAACCTTGAGAATCAACTTTGTTAAATCACAATTGTCTTTCATCACGAGATGCCACGTCACTGTTGTGACATTTTCATTTCTTTGCTTCGTCGCATAAACTGGAAAATCGTAGGAGGTGAAGATGATCGATTCACATGATTGAGGAATGTTGAAGGTTTGGTAGTTGGCTCACTGAGGTTCGCTCGGTATTTGGTTGCTGAGGGATGAATTAAATGTTCATTTGTTGTTGCTACGTTTTCGACAAACATTGGAGAACATAGAACATAAGCATTGGAGCAGCAGGAATGGAAAGTAAAACATCCACTAATGATGAAGGAGAAATACATCTCAACATGAATTCGTCTTTCGGTTGCATGAAAAGACATCCGTGTCAATGTTTTACCGTGGGGGTCGCAACATTGTCGTAGCGTACATGTGTTCCATTTTTAATTCTTGATGACATTGCCATGGTGATGTGCAACCGTGGAGTGACATGAATACATCTCATTTTGTTGTGAACGTGTTTGTAAGCGTTCAAGTAGACAGGAGCATTCAGGTAGTTGATCCATGTTTGACATCCCCCCTTCACTGGTTACCCCGCAGTGCAAATATTTTTCTTTCTACAATCCCTATTTGATTTTTTTATTATCCCTTATTGACTCTAAAGACCTTAATTTCTTCTTCTCCCATTTAATTCACGTAATTGAAATTAATTTTCCAGTTTAAACACCCTCCTGCATGTTTTTTTAACCCTCCGACTGTATATTGTATCTTATTATTATAATATATTAATAGGATTCTGTTATTTTCACCTCGTTTGAATGTTGATTGTAAATTGGGCTTGCCCGTATATTAAATAAACGGGTGATTTAACGTTACACAACAGTTCAACATTAATCTTTCCAGTGTGGTCTGTTTTCTTTTTTAGAATCCACCAGTCCTACGCTCATCAGTGTTTATTATCAAAAGCGAATACCTACATTGCAGGATAACCATTGCGTAACCATCTGTTTGCTCACCATTTCGAAAATTCCATCAATGATGAAAATCTGTCAGGGAGACGGTTCAACTGAACTCCCGGGCTGAAGAGCTAGTTCAAAGGGGATTCTGGCTGCAGCTCAGGTATTTTCATCATGAATGAAACTACAAGATTTGGATGCGCGATGTATTGAGATTAGATAGGCCATCTACTAAGAGTAGTAGATCACTTATACACGTGTAATTACGTGTAAGGGCTATCAAATACAGAAATGGTAAACCTCTGTGATAATTTGTAGCGTTTTTTATGATGAGTGGGACCGTGAAAACTATCCAACCTTCCAAGGTTATAAAGAAAAAGCCGGAGTTGTTTGAGTGTGTGGAAAAGGTAGGCTCGACCCCAGTGAAGTGGTGGGATTTCCAACGGGATGATGGGAAACCGCAAAGTTTGAAGTGAACAACTTTAACCCCAGAAAGGGCGGACGGGGGATATTGAAATGAAGGGGTATGAGGATATTGAAATGGCCAGCAGTGATCCTCTGGGTCCAGTCATCTCTTCTCATGTGATTTCTACAACCCTTTTCGCTAGGCTGACCACTCAGTGCTTCAGAAGTCTACACCCACCCCCTACTCTTTCAATTCACAGACCTTTTTGAACTTCTCCTTTAGCGAGATGCATAGTACGTGTAACGTAATATGTGTCAAATATTGAATTAGTCTGGACTTAAGTCAGGATAAAGGTGGGTAGGTAATCAGGATTATTACTATTCTTGTTAACTGGGCACAAAGGCGTCCTCTTCCCCCCTGAACCACGCAGAAACTATTTACGTTTCTCTGATTTTTACATTGTTGCATTCGCTTGTATATACAATTTCAGTGTCATGATTCACGCGTCCCATTGTAAGGTTGTCAACCAATCCTGCCTCCTCCGTGTGAACATCCCGAAGATGCCATCCTGAATCCGCTGGCTTTGCACGCTGAGTTCTCCAACAACAAATGAGAAGCTGTTTCTTCCCTTTTTCCGTACTGGTTCACATATGTCGGCTTTAATACTGTTCAGATGTTTTGTGATCCATCCTTGTCATCATCAGTGTCTCATGTTCCTCCAAGAGAGATTCAGATGCTTCTGCGGTAGCGGGGTGCATTCGTAACTAATTTCCCGTATTTTAATCAAGAGATTTGTTTTCTCCTTATCCAAACATACCGAAGTTTGAACGACCATCTTGATACGTCAAAGGTAAGTTTTGACTATCACGCTAGCGAATCAATCAGTTCGTTACCCGCCACATCTTGGTGCTCCCACGTACCAGCACTGACCTGGTCTGAGCATCCGCAATTAACTGCTTTAGACACTGCTTGACTTTAAGCCGCAATAAGAATTTCCCTCCTCTTGTTCCTTGACTTACATTCTGCGCTGCACATCTTTTATTGTAAACAGTTGTGATTAATAAACACAGTTACCACATCATTGTTCCCTATCTATCAAGTGGCTAAAGTATTGTGATAGCTGTCTGGAGGATAAACAAAAATTACACCAAAAACAGTATTTCAACTCACATTTGAATGTTTTAACTGTCTTCAACTATTTTGGTTTTATTTCTATGTCATGAGCCCCGAAATCCTAAAACCGAACCGTTTGATCGACTTGTGAAGCCGATAGGCGAGTGGTTTGGCAACATTTACCGAGCTGTGCCTCAGCTGTAGGGAACGGGGGTTGGTCAGAATTCTACCATCGCATCCACAACTTTTTGATTACCGAAACTCGCAAAATCTGTGTGGCCACTAATTTTTACGAAGAAAACGACGCAGGAATTAACTTACAGTTCGTTGTCGAATCCAGTTCAAGAGTTTACGGGTAAGGCCGTGGTTTACGGGTAAATTTCATCGTTATCAGTCGAGTAGTTGCCTGTGGCGCTGTAACCAAATATGAGCACCGACAATTTTAGAGACCCGCCGGCGGCCGAATGAACTACGGTCTGAAAAACGGGCAAGACGCGAGGGACACTCAATCATACTGTTTTCTTATCCGGCTCGCGGAACATGGTTGATGAAAATGCATAGAAAACAATTGGTAGAAGAACCCTAGACAGCTTTTAAACGTTCCGTCCATGAAAAGAGTAGCACATGCTCGATGTGAACGAAAATGCAATGATTCCTGTGACATTATTGCTATGAAACAAAAAAGCCTCACCTTGAGAAATCCTTGGTTGGTTCATTTCAACAGCTAACATACATTCCTCGAGACATGGGCAATTTAGGAACTAATTTCATTTTTTCGTAGTATATAAACCTTTATGGATAAGGTCAACATCTGCAATTTAGACAAGGACAACCTTTCGTTCTGTAACTAGCCCCAAACTAGCTCATGTGCTAATGAGCAGAAACTGTGTTCAGCCTTAGGTACATAGACGCATTAAATTAGATCAGCTAAGTTCGATTAGGTAGATTTTGATACATTAAAGTATCGACTTATCGTAACTCATAATTGAGGAGCTTACTTTCAAAAAGGCACATATCCAAATCTGGGAGAAAACGCTTTTTTCTCAATTTTCTATCTCTGAATATGAGTTGAATCAGATCCCCCTATCATTTCCGAACAAAACAGAACACATCCACGTCAATTCCGGGGCTAAAGTTATGTGTTTGCATCAAAAGGTAACAAATCCGTCCCCTACAGTCAGTGCCTTGCAATCGAAATGGCACATATCCTCCGAATTTCGTCAGGCGATAAGTCGTGGGTTTTCAAAGAGGCACATATCCAAAAAGAAGCATTGCACCTTCGTCTTGACGTTGAATATTTACTCGAGACTCGATAGATGGCAGGCATGACAAATGGAAATATGGAGTCAGGTAAAGTTTTCAATAAAACCTACAGAATGGAGAATGAATTCTTTTGTTTTAAAAAAGGCACAAATCCATGAGTTTTGATCAAAAGGGCACATTTCCAAAGTGAAAATGGATATACAGCCTCGTGTTTCGGAGAAAATTGATTCATATTCTGAGGCATCTTTATCTGTGCCTTCTCACACATTACTCCGATGAGAAACTGCAGAAAAACATCTCTACTAATCTGCAAATCGTTTTTTTTTTTTCACTTCCTGAACATTTTGTCGGAATGGATATGTGCCTGTTTGAAAGTAAGCTCCTCAATTTATTCCTAAGCAATGATCGGAAAATGGATGATTTTGGTGAAAGAGTTATCTTCTTACTGTCATCACTCCCGCTCTGTTAGCTCTTTCCCTGACCGTCAAAGCTTCAATGAGTCTGTCTTTGGCGAGGACGACAGACTGACTGACCAAAGCTTGAGCCATCCTTATCGGTTGCGTCGATCTCAGAACTCGGTTCCATCTTTCGACGAACTGTTCCTCTTGAAGCGTCTCGCCATTATTTCTAGTGAAAACCGTTAACAATTATACGATTAACATAAGTTAGCAATTACAGCGATCTAATTTTTGCTCCGATGAACATTTTTATTAACATATTGTGAAAGAAAGAGCAGGATGCAATAAAATTTTTGCTTTTTGGAATAAAATGATTGTACAAGACTTCGAACTGTTGAAGTACTAAATAATGAAAATTCTAATGGGCAGGCTTATGGGGTCAGAACATTCCCCCATCTCTGCTGGTTAGTATGAAAGTCCGTGTCAACAGGCGACTGTATTTATTGTCTGAACGTGACTCAGATTGTAGTCGAGAATGGATCTGTGATAATAAGTTCAATCTAATAGTTTAGGACAGGGGTCTCCAAAATATTTACCCTAAGGGCCGTATCATAGTGTGGAGGTGGTGGGGCCTGGGGAGCTATTCCCCCTGCCTAAGGGGGGTCCAGGGGCTCTCTCCCGGAAAATGTTGAAGATTAGACACTTGAAAACAGTGTTTTTAAGCACTCCTACACGAGTTTGACAAATTCAAAATTAGGCCCAATATAGGAACCAAAAATAAGTTTTTAGTTTTGTAGTGATTCCAAATATATTTGTTCAATAAAAAACCAGGAATGGAAAATTGTGAAAGTCAGACACTTGATTAATCCTAGTTTTTAAATTCAAAATTAGGCATTGTTCAATCAGAAATAAATATATTTGTTTAATTCCATGAGTTTTTCATTTTCAATCAGAATACAAAATAAAAGCATTTAAGAGAAATACATTTTGTATTTTTTATTTAAAATGATTACATTCAAGAAATTTTGGGGGTAGCCCAACTTTTTCTTCTGGCGTCCGCAGGCGGCGGGCCGAATCAAATCCATCCGCGGGACGTAATTTGGAGAACCCTGGTTTAGGATTCAAGTATGTGGGTAGGATTCGTGATAAGTTGGGAGAATGTTTAGTATGCGCCCTGTCTCAGTCCTCTTTCAAAAAGACGTGGACCTAAGAAAAATTACATACGATAATGGGAAGACCACTAGTTGAAAGAAGAGGTGGACTAGTACCTAGGTGTCATTAACTTCTGTCCTTGAAGTACCGCATCTCATAAAAACGTGGAACCTCCACGTGGTCCATCCCGGGAACACTTGGCTAAGTGTGCTCAACGCCAGAGGGAACATGAGGGCCTGCTGTATCATCAAGAAACAGTGAGGGAAATCTCTTACTGCCATATCAGTTAAGTCCTACCAGATTGTATTGGGCCAAAATGACCCTAGAAATAACCTAACCCACCCTGGTACAACAGGAAACTTTCGTTTTTGCTACCAGTTACTTTCAATGGTTGCTCCTTTACTATTGTAGCACGCTAACACACTCCGATCGGGGTATTAAAAATACTGATATCTACAACCAAAAACCTTCGAAATAAGAATACCGTTTGTCGTATAAGCTTGGTCTCAGTTAATTATTTTGTGCTCTTGAATAGTTGAAGCCATAGTAACTTTTGTTTCTTCCTGCGGACACAGTAAAATTCATCCTTAATCTTGCATAACTGATACGAACATCTAATAGATACTTTGCCAACTCAGCACATATTTTCTGGTGCGAGGTTGTTCCAGTCAATAGCATACACACAACAGATTTTTTCTGAACGGTATTGACTGATATCACTGCTGTATCTTCATCCGATCGCTCACCATAAGTGCTATAATTTCAACATGAAAAAAAAATCAATGATGCCTTAAGCGGGATGGGGATCCCAAACAATTGGAAGCATGATGCATAAAGGAAACTCGACAGTACGCACGCTACCCCTGGTGGATGGCCTATTCTAGCCACGCTACTGATGTTCAAATTAGCGAATGGATATCATTACTAATCAGCGCTTCTGCCATGGTTTTCAAGAAGAATAATTGATGAGTTTGAAAAAAGATTTAAAACCACTTAGCGCATGGTAATTTTAAGCAAATCGAATCGCAGATTTGTGGGTATTGAAAGACGTGTTCTCCGAACGCTTGGTGAGCGGATCAAATTTCGGGCCTCGAAGAGGGTGAGAGGCCTCTGCCTTGATTTGAGAGCGGGCTTCAGGTTTTTAAAATTCAATCTGCATACGATACGGAGTTTAATCCACGGAGATCCCCACTCGTGGCAGGACTGAAGCAGAGGCCAGAATACCATTGGGCTCACTAAAATAATTTCAATTTCAGTTCGGCACCTGAGGTGATCGAATCTGGAACTAACGGACATTCCACAGGTCCATAAATGAATGGAATTTTATAGTAAAAAAATTTCTATAAATGCGTTCGAGGACGTTGAAGGAGTTCAAGGATTTTCTGGCATTCTAAAAAGATTCCTGGGTTTTTATTATCATCATTTTCGACCTACACAAAACTTGTAACCCCCTTCTCGATTCAAGATGCGTAGAATTATTCAAAAATTAAATAAAATTATTCGTCTGTTCGCTAAAGGCTGCACAACCTGGACCATGGTTTTCTCCTAAACTAAGCTTTGGACGAAAGTAAATGAAACTAGTCGGAATCATTGACATTACTTTCTTTCGATCCTAAAAAAGGCTACAATATTATAAAATTAGAGTATTGATAACTTTCGGAATGAAGCTCATGTTTTTATGTTCGTTATTGATAGAAATTCCTTCAATTAATCGAATGAGCCTACTCACACCGCTGTGTACGTTCTTCCTTTCGCTCCCTGACAGCTAGAACTTTGACAGAAAAAATAATATCAATAAGAATGTGAATGCCTCTGAACTAAGTGAATATGGCCAGGTAAATCGTGGCCATGCTAATCTTCCCTGTATCGCTCCAATTTTAGTATATGTACCGACGAAGCGAGTACTATGAGATACAAGTACTGTAAGTAACGATAAGATAATATGTACTGTAAAATATACGATAAGAGACTTGACAATCGATGCCCGCAATTACGGTCTGTGCTGCACAACCCAAATGTGTCGCTGCAAAACTGTATTATTATGTGCAAGGTATACGTCCGATTTGGACATCCGCAGTCGAAATCTGGGGAGCTTATTCAAAATTTGAATTCAAAAGGTTGGAACAGCAAAAAAAAAAAAAAAATCATGGAACAAAAGCAGACAAAGCAGTTCACACACCCCTATTCGTACGAAATGAAACAATTTATAAAGACGTGAACTTCAAATTCCCCACAACAGTACCTAGTAACTCGCTCAACCAGTTTCATTCTCCGGCGTGAGAAATTCAAAATTCGGAAAAATATGTTCGCCCTATTTTAAGTTCTAGGACAAAATGTTCATTATTCGGAGTAAATTTTCAAAATGTAATACTACGTATTTACTCGACATACTATGTAGTCCGAATGTTCGGTAAGCGGGGTATTACTGTATTTAATAGTTTTCTACAGCAATTAAGTGTTACGATCATTATTAGTTTTGTATGTATCAATTTTTCAATCTCTCCAATGTACGACCATCATTCACAGTCTGGTATTACACACGTCACGGACCACTGATTCATCATTCTCAAGGGCTGAGCGGGATCAAGCTGAAAGGAGCGTCGGAGAAAAGAGACGGTGACAAGAAGCCACCGCGAAGAGGCGAGGGAGGCGGTGTATCTCGTATCTTTTGGATGGAATCTCCTCACAATGGACACCTCATCAGGGAGTCATTACTGCACTCCTTCACCTTGAAGGCGGAGGGCGCCTTCAAGGGGCCACTGGAGGACTCTAAGAACCTCAATTCTTCTCTCTGAAAACTTCGAGCCGGGAGCATTCTACCAGCAACACGCGACGGAATCGCCGGTGATATTAATTTTTCTCCTCGGAACTTGCTTTTCAGCTGTAATAGGGTCCTGCAGTACTTTTCATTAATCCAGCCTCAGGGCTCCAATGAAATTGTCAACCTTTTCTGTAACTGTGTCACATACACGAATGGAGTCAAATTCTACATGTTGGTAGTAGTGCAGAAAAAACATTTGATATCTGAGTGTCTTTTTTATTATCCAGCCCTCATATCTATCATTCTACTCGATCGGAATGAGTTCTGAACCGAAAGCGACTGATCGGTCTCCGGGACCTCTAGGAAATGGCAAAGGACGAGGCATGTTTATTTATTTAATAATAGGGGAAAGCCCAATACACCAAGAAGAACAAAGTATATGGATAGAAAGTACAAAATAATGAGTGAACCGTAACATAGGTGATAATAGAGAAAATAAAAAGCAATTGAAACTATTAACATAGCTCGGGGGGGGGGGGGGGGGATCGTGATAAGATGCAACTTTTACAAACTACTATGAAGGCAAGAATTAAAAGAATCGAAAGAAAGTATATATTTGAGGATTGGTTGATTAGGAGATTAGTCTTTCTGGGAAATCTACGTAGCGGGCGGTTGTACAAATTTGGATGATAAAGGAGCGCTGATGACAATTTGCGTACGTGAGCATGCTTGAGGAACAGCAAGATTCACCTGCGAAGGGGAGTCGACCTCTCCATGCATTAGTCCCCAAAAAAAAAAAAAAAAAAAAAAAAAAAAAAAAAGACATATCCGAGAGGCGTCTACGATCACCAGGGCCCAGCATCCCACGGCCAAGACCAACTGCATAATAATTTACTGAGTTCATAAGCCACATCTCTCAGAAACCTGCGGTGTACCCTTCCAATCTGCTCAATGTGGCAACTATAGTAGAGCCTCAAAACAACATATGTGTATTCTATTATACTGGAAGGACAAGAGCTATATACAGGGCAACTATTGCCGGTACAAGGATGAATTCACGAGTGTTCCGCTTGACGAAGCCCAATAGGGGCATAGCCCTAGATAGTATAATCCGAGAAGGAAAGCTGGAGATCGAGGATCACTCCCAAAAATCACGCGATGTAACAACCCACCCATGTGTGTGGTTATAGTGGTGTATAGTATTCTCCAATCATATAGGTATGATGAATAGGCGACAGGTTGCGATTAAAAGTCACAGTCAGACACTTGGATAAGTTGAGGGGAAGACCATTTTCAGCAAACCAAGTGAAACGTGTATCGAGAGATCTCTGCAGGATCCGGCAATCATCAGGTGATTCAATCAGTTTATAAATCTTCAAATCATCAGCGAAGAGAAGGAACTCAACTCCATCCAGCATAAAACCCACGCTATTAATTACCAGCAAGAAAAGTAGTGGACCTATACGCGAACCCTGAGGAAAGGCCCTCCTTAATAATCGCAATAACTGATCGGTCAGTCAGGTAACTCTCAACACAGCTGAGAAAACTTAATTTACACCGAGCGAATCAAGAACCGACAAAATGAGCCGATGAGAAAACGTTTAGGAACTTGATAGGCTGCTAAGGAAGATGGTCTAAACTAATTTTCCCTTAGGTATTGTCCAAGACCGTATCGACAACAAGATGGCTCATCATACAAGTCGGAAACGTTCTTGGCAACAGACTGAAAGTGGATCGTCTAAAAGCATATTCCCATAAGTTCAGTCCAGATTAGGAATGTCGTTCCATTCGGTTCTAAGATCAATGAGATTGTTTGTGATTGATTGTGTTGTGTGATACGGTGCTTATTTTTAGGGTTCACATTAGTGAGGTGATACAGTATGGCTGTGACATGGATATGGGATCGATTTGGACGACTTGGATCCACTTATCAGCTCGTGCTTAAGAACTGGTCGCTTACAGTAAATGCGCAGCTAGTGGACTTCCAAATAATTCGTAATTTATTCCCTCAATAAATTTCTAGTTCGTTGTAGTTTTGAACCAGATTTAACCAGAATGTCATCTCAATTTGAACAATGTGTCATTCATAACGTTTTGAATGTTAGAAGATAATTTAATTTCGAATTATTATTGTAGCACTACTTTACATACTTTATTGTATGTATTCATGGAATGACGTTAAAAGTAAACGGTGAAAGAAAGTCGCTCTAGATTACCGCGTTGTCAATCATCGTACATCCTGCAGGTTCGGTTGACGAGGGAAAAAATTGTGTTCATCCAAAACACCCAAAATACGGTAGGATTGGGAGGACATTAAGAATTTTCCTCTGTAAACATTTGATCGTGCAATATCTGAAGTGTGTAACGGGTAAACTGTGAAGAGTGGAACAAGTCGTGTAGACAAATATTGTTAGATTGAAAATTCAATTTTCGATAATCCGAGCCGCGTGAAGAAGACGACAGAAGTTGAGCCAAAGGAATCTTGCGGATGGAACACAGTGCCGCACATCACGGATTAATGTGGCGGTTCTCAGCTCGAACAAAACAGAGTGTCTACCATATTATCTGAAGTTCAACGTATCTCATTGAAACTTCCAGATGCTGTCACTGAGTTAAATCTGAATCAACCTTAAGTGGGAAAGGAAGGGAACCAGTTAATCGCAAAACTCGGATAACTTCATAACTTTAGATCAGTGCAGGCCAAGTCAGGACCAGGGACAGTAGGTCCCAAATGAGACCCGAGACATTCCTAGAGGTGAGGGAAATAAGACCTAGTAGAAACAAAAGCGCTGAATTTCCGCGTTCGAGTCGTGAGTGAGGATCTAAATTTGTATGCTGGACACTTTTGTATGCATAGATGTTAATGTAAAAGCCCCAGTATTTCCCAATACTGTTAGTGAAGGCCCGAAATCTAATTGGAAAACGGGCATTTACAGCTTGACAGTTGGTTAATCTTAGGACTGACTGATCAATTTGGTAAATGCCCAAAAAATCTTGTGTGAATGAGGCTTTTCGGACTTTTACCAATCTCTCTTGGCAAATGAGCGGATTCCACACGACCCGTTGGTAAATGTAGTACCTACAGAGCATTGCATGCTGAGGCTTATATACAGAGACCTTCGTACACCCCGAAGATGTACCTGAGGAAGAAATAAGCCTTCGTATCGCAGTTCGGAAAAAATGTTAGCCAGGATTTCAAGAAATGCAATTGTTTTAAAAAGTGTCAAGCTAAAAAATGCCTCTGCAAGGCAGAGAATACGAAATTTACGTTGAAGTGCCAAAATTCTCTATGTTGTTGCAACAAGTAATTTATTTAAGTTCCATGCTGTCATTTTACTTGATTTTACTTCTTGAAAATATAGTTTAAAAGTTTATAATTTTACCACATTTACATAGTTGATGTAAAAGTTTGCAAAGCGGAAATAAAGTTTACAGAGTTAGTACCGCCGTGAGGAATCCGCACATTTGCCAAGAGAGATTGGTAAAAGTCCGAAATGCCTCATTCACACAAAGTTTTTTTTGGGCATTTATCAAATTGGTCAGTCAAACCTAAGATTAAACAAACTGTCAAGCAGTAAACGCCCGTTTTTCAGAAAGATTTCGGGCTTTCACCAACAATATTGAGAAATGCTAGATTTTCTGCTAAATCCTTTAATGGCATTAATGGAAATTAATTAACTAATTGGAATGGTAAATAATTTTCCGCACTTCGGTCTTTTACCATGACGTATATATTTCAACACCACGCGTTTACCAAGCAGTATAGGTTCGAGGGCGGTCAATCCTTTTGGATTTGTAAGACATTGTAACAATGATTAGGAACGACTAGAGACTGTTAGGGGTACGTGGGGGTCAGGCCACAGGACATGCCTCAGTTATCCACTATGAAATGAAAATAATTTTCAAACTTCCAAGAAATCATTATTCCATTAGTCGTCCTTCAATTGAGTGTAGATATCGCAACGGAACTTAGTATACAAGTCAAGAAGGAATTGTTCGAAAACGGTCCTCCTTTGTATCAACTTTTCAATTTATTGAGTGAATTGCTCGAGCAAACCATCCCGTATTGAAATATTCTTGACAAAGATTTAACATACCTAACCAATTTTCGTTCAGTGAACTCCAACCAGCCTAGGCGAAAACAGTTGGAAACGATTGAGTCACGAACGCATTCGACTTCAAACTGGAACAAGGTTACATCTCCATCTTTCTGATTTCCACGAGACACACCACGAAAGCTACTGTTAGCTGCGGTTTGACCAGTAGGAAGTATAAAAAAAAGCCGACATTCATATTATCATTGCTCCGCATCTGGCTAATTGATGTCAGACGAGATTGAGTTGCGGGAGCTACGTCGTCGCTTGCTTCCAGGATTTGATCCCGTTTCCGCTTCTTGTACCTACTCACAATTTCTTAATTTTCCCCTAATTAATTCTTCAAACTCTACTGTTGTATATAGATATTATGAATGGACAAACAAGTCCCGTCAAGGTTTTCAATCGCATGAGCGAATTTTTGTAAGCTGTCGTATTGTAGTAATGAAAAAATTGTTTCGAAATTTCAGCATTTTGATGGCAGGGAAATAATTTCAAAAATTACTATTATTTCATTGCGAAAAAACCTCTCTCAGGTAACATTCTACCGTTCTAACAGAGTTTTTTTTTAGATTTTGTTTTAAATACAGTTTTTATCAAATTTTTTATTACTTATTACCTGATGAAATTCAAATATATTCTTCCTCATAATTTGTTTCTATTCTAGTTAGCACTTGAATTAATTTTTATTAAATTTCTGCGAAAAACATATGTATATCAGATTTTATGCGGTTTTAGACGATTTCAGTGATTTTTTCAGCTGACATCAACAACTTCTTTTTAATGTCAACGATATTGTAGTTACCTATCATTTTCCGTAGATCGTCCATTCCCTTGTGAAACTTCTGGAGAACACTTGACGGTCTCTTTTCTTTTAATCGGTTCCTTATCTTTGGGTCCGTCTTTTATCTTTCGATCCTTTGCTATAGACGCGTCAAAGCAAAAGGCCCCTTTGAAACGCCGCATCCCCTCAGGTCCGCTCCCCCACACGACAGGCCTTTTCAGCCTTTTGCACCTCGGCAATTGACTGCGACGCTTCCCCATGCATCTTAGCAATGTTTTTTCAAACAGCAGAGACTCTCGGGTGTCGTTGTCAGTCTCACTTTTGTCTCATTTCTGAGAGATGCTTGTTGTTACTCATTCAGCGAGAGCTAAACGCAAATAATGGCTCTGATTGTTGCAAGGCAGAGCTCTAGCGGGAGAGCATGTTTAGCGAAATTCCCAAATGTGATCGACATCCTTAATAAAGTTACGGTCCGAAAATGATCTTAATACTTTTGCTTCTACTTGGGCGATTATGATGCGAGTGATCTTTGACTGCCTATTCAACTGTACAATTCATCCCGTTCAACATGATCCATAACATCAGTACTCATTACTGGTTCTCATGACACTAAGTCCAATATGTGCACATTATGAATGTGATACGAGAAAATATGGATTTAATCACGAATTTCCCACGAAATAAAAGACAAGGAGGGACAAAGCTGAAATGTTCCCGTCGATGGTACGAAAAGACATGAATAGTACCGATGACGGAAATCATGTATGCCATGATGAGTAGAAAATAGTTGTCATAAACGTAGGTTGATCTTACTTTACAGAAAATCGGAATTTAGAAGTTCAATTACATGTATATGTGCCACAAATCCTATTACAATTCGACATATTAGTTACTTACAAATTTTTATATTTAAGAATGGTGGAGGTACTCGAGTTACAGCTCGACGACGCTGCCCACGCCTAGTATCGGACTGATGTATTACTTCTAAACAAGAACCCAAATCAGTAAAATGTACTAACAATTAGTACATGTGCATGCTCCGAATAAACAACTTCTACTTGGGTACTTCGAGTTCTATTCTATTAACTCATTCGGTTCAGCGATAGCTACGCTCAGACCCTACTCACGGATGATATTGTTTCACATTTAGGTTCGTGATGGTGAATGGAAAATGTACTTGTAGCGGAAAAAGTGGATTGGATTAACAACAAATTAATATTCAAAACCAATACCGAAACTTTAAAGGAATATATTAGCATGAATTGACCATTTACTCGTACTAACCAATGCCTTTTTCACACAATAATTTTTATTCAGTTTTCCCACTTTATTAGGGTTTTTTTTAAGCTCTCGATCTTTAATCCTTAGTAAGGTTATGTGGCTGATGTAGGTGGTGTGATTTAAAAGATGACAAAAATTGTAGGCAGGGGTAATCATGTCACAACTCCTAAACTTTTGTTGGCTTACGTTTCAAGATGCTTAAAATCCGAAATTCCGGGCCCATGCATATTAAATATTTGAGAAATTTGATAAAACGAAATGCATGGCTCATCGTATTAAATACAGCTGCAAAGATGGAGACACCACATATTTTAGAAGGCTGTTGATAAATGGTATTTTATAAAGGGCTGATTCATCACTAAATCCTCATAATTATAATCAAAAATTATAACTGAAGTTTAACTCTCAATCCATCAAGACATATTTCAATAACAGTCAGAAAAACATTACTCTTATTTCGAAAGTTTTCAAAATTTCGATTCTTAAGTATTACAGCCTATTTAACCCTTAAGGCTGGCCATCCAGTGGACAAGAATTCGCACGGACAACTGATAATGGCCGAATGCCGATTGCTGTATAAAGAAAACTTGCCCCAATACCAATGGCTGAATAAAAAATGAATTTTTGAAATAAAATCGAAGTTGAAGTGAAGGCGCCGAGCAATGAAATTTAAGAGGAGAAGGTTTCCCTGAGGTTGGAAGTCCGAAATAACCAGCTATATAAATTTTTGTATGGGTGTATTCGAAGGTGCTCATTTTCACGCAGAAATATTTGAAGAAGGACTTTGTAAATGCCTCTCCAAACTGGTGACGTTGTAAGAAAATATTCCTTAACCACTCTCCCCTCATATTCGTCTGATTGCACTTGTACTCCTTATTATCATTGTTTTTAAATAGTCCATTCGTTTTATTGCCATATTTTTTATAATGTCATTCGAACAACTCAAGGAACAAAGTGGATCAGTCGATTGTCTTCCAGTAGATAAAGTTTGTTTGAGGGGCACTCGAAACTTCGCGTGATTTCGCTTCCACTGGCTTTGGGGCTAATCGGATTTGGTGCCGATGGTTTAGGAAAAATGTGATAACATTCCACTTGTGATTCTACTTGGTCTAGTCCAACAATGTATTCGATAATTAAATGAAAGTGATGTTATTCATACTTAATTGTTTTAAGTTGGTACCTGTAACCGAGCTTAACGATGTTTCTTGCCAAACTGAGTTTTCTGAAGTGAAACAAATCCGTGTCATCAAGTAATTGGTCCAGGTAAAAACTGTAGGACGGGTAGCACATGATGTGGTGCCGGTCGGCGCACATCTCGTCCGTTTCCTCCATGTTGATTATATCGTTGAATGCAACTGATTTCCCTTGTAGGGATTTTTCGAAAATTTATCGTTTGAATTTACGAGGGGAGCTATTTACTCTGAAATTCCAGAGGGTTGATATTTGTACCTAAAAGATTCTAGGCAACTCTTTAATATGGTAACCGGAATAGTGGTTCCTTGATCAAAAATCTTTCGCACATGCATCGGAGTAAATCTTGTGCTGCATATTATTGAAGTCATTATGAATTAAGGCACACTGTAAATACGAAGAACTAAATAAATAACATTTTCTTCCTGAATCACCCATAGTACTGGGATAATTGTGATAACTTTCTTGAAAAGAACTACCTATGGTCTAAAATCGGAATTTTTATTTAAATTAACGGAATTCAATTACGTTCATAACCTTTGCTAAGAGTTTGACTCCCACATTTGTATCCTACGTTGATGATATTCTTCTTGCAGTCCAGGAGGGATTTGGGATTGTCAAGGGTAGACTCCAAATAGTTCCCTCAATCAATCAATGAGTGGGGCAATGTTCTCATTGAATCATCATTTGATGAGGGTAATATTCTATTGGTCTCAGATCAATGAAAGCAGTTATCTTTATAACACGTAGGTATAACACGAATTTGGTCAAGTTAGTACGGCTCAGTGTCACAGTGAGTGTAAAATCATCAAAATTGCTGCTTAAATTGTCAAGAAAGTTACCGGATGTAACATTTTCTTAGAGTTACGATCCTTGGCTTTCGTTGTATTAATTTTGGTTATATAGCATTCGTACGACAAGGCTAACATTTCTTTAGCTAATACTTAAGATTACGAAAAAAGTCAGAGTTAAATTCATCAATGATTAAATAGTCGTGTCTGAGAATATGCTGGATTTTCATAAGTCCAGCTAGATGTATATTGTGAAATCAGAGCCTGGTCGTTCATGGGGATGAGGATACTTGTAGGCGTAGAGCCAGATAATGTGTTTCTCTCATTCTGTTTGAGGGTGGTTATCATAAAGAGTGGTTCATGATCTGATATTTTCTATTAGCATTTATGCTGAACCGGTTGGCTGGATTTGGTAATTTTGTTAGTTTTACCAAGTAGAAGTCACAGTAAGGAGGGGACCTCCCAATATTATTTTGATTTCATTAATTTTTCAACTCTCTTAGTAAATTAACACTACTTCAACAACATTTATATTACGTTATACAGTCTCTTATTCACCATTCATTAGAATAATCATTTAGATATGAAGCAATGAAAATACTGTAGACGGTCATTCATCAGTTGTATAATTCTACCAATTATAGTTTGACCCACTTCGTTACCCTGAGGCTGCACATAAGATGATTTCTTCATAGTCGTGAGTTCAGTTTCATGCTGATTGAATAAATTCGACTGGAACTACTGATTAAGACAGCTTAACTGTAGAAATCAGCTATCTACAATGATGTAATGTATTGATGTAATCTATTTTAATACATTTTATTCCTCCCATAATCTCTTATCTAAGCTAACTAAAAGCTAATTTTAAGGGCAGATTAATTTTTTAAATTGCATAAATCTGTTGTATGAAAACTAATCTGAAAAACGAGAAAGTTTTCATATATCTCGGAATGCAGAGAAAATGACTTAGTCATAGATATATAGCATTTTCCAGTGGAATTAAACCTTTTTCCAAAAGAATTATTCCTTTTCACAATACAATTAAATTTTTTTCCAAAATAATCAAACGTTTATCCGAAATAATTAAACCTCTAGCGGGAAAAAAGGAATTGTAAGTACACGAATGGCAAAACATTTTAATCATGAATTAGGTTGAACGAATCGCGTGCTAACTGATATTTCCCTGGTCGTTTTATTAATTCTCTTTTACATCCCCTTCATTTGATATCTTAATTATTTCGAACAAAGGTTCAATTATTTTGAAAAAAAGTGTAATTGTATTGGGAAAAGGTTTAATTCAATTGATAAAAGGTTCAACTGCGAAATGGTATACTCAAATGGTATTTCCTGATTTATCAAAATGTTCTAAATTTGAATCCACAGCCTTTTATTAAAAAGAGGGCTCATAGGATTTATTTTGCCCTCCGCATCACTTCACCTGAGCCCATTAAGTTCACAGTGGATAGAGGGACTCGGAAACACGTAATTCTTTCTTTCGGTGAAATATTGAGGCAGGTTAGTACCCATTGCCCCCCTCAACCAGCAATATCCGGACGAGGGAAAACTGAGGGAACGATCGTTGCAATTAAATCAGGCGTCTAGATTAAAACGGGAACACGAGCTCAAGATTGGGTTCTTGTAAAGGTGAGGGATTTCAGCGAGTCGGAGAATCGGGAAAAGGTAGTTTGTGAATTGATCTCGCAAGAGTTTGATTCGCCAATAAATTCGGCTGCGAATTATGGGAAGTCGTTTCATTATTTTAATCTGAGAAAGGGCAAACATATTTGTTGGTTTTACAAAAAGGGTGCTCAAGGATTGTGGTGGTATAATATTCTATTGAAAGCCTTATTTCCTTATGAGACCAAATGAAACTTTCAAGATACGTTTTTTAGGAAAATAAATTAATGTATAAAAATGGGGAAGTTGCATCGCAAAAAGTACTATATCCACTTGATGAATTTTGCAATAAACACAAAAATCTGTAGCACATTAATTTTAGCTTATAGGTTCACACTTTTTTTTAATTGACCGTTTTTTCTCCTCTATTGTGTGGCAAAACAGTTAAATAGTCGGTGGAAAACGTGATTATTCACGTCAAATTTTAAATTTGTAAACCAAGGATAAAGTATGCTTAGAACACACCTCAACTGTTTCGTACGTTTTGGTTGAAAACTCGATTTTCATCGCTTATTTTTCAATGGATAGAACACGTGTTTACAGATGAAACGACTTCATTTTCGTGAAGAAACAGTCCCCCAAACCCGTAACCAACCATTAGACTCAGCGAGTCTACTCACACCATAACCTTCTTGGATCGGTTCCTTTGGCTCGAAGGATGGTGGTTCGGGACCTTGGCGTGCTGATGGATTCTCAGCTGTCTTTCACTGATCACATAAGCACCATTAGTGGGCGAGCAGCGAGGATGTTGGGCTTTTTAAAGCGATGTTCTCGTGATTTCACCAACCCTTCAGCAATAGTCCTCCTTTAACAAGGCGCTTGTTCTACCCATTCTCGACTATTGCAGCACACTCTATCGAACGCACATCGATCAGCTGGAAAGGATCCAGCGAAGATTCCTCCGCTTCCTGGCTTTTAAGCTTCGCATACCCCGAGATCGGACGGACTACCAGGCGCTCATGGTGGAGCATCGTCTTCAGCTTTGTTGAGCATCGAAAGAGGGCGTCGGACTTGAGATTCTTCTTTAAATTGGTCAGAGGTGAAATTTCGTGTCCCTATCTCCTTTCTCTTGTTGGGTTTTCGGCACCTCATTACCCAACTAGGTCCGGGCAGCTCTTCCAAGTACCATTTGCCTACCGAAACTATAGTGGGGTAAGTGCCTTCCTCTCAACTACTGGGTTCGATTTTTTCAACGATTCTCAACGCCGACTCAAGACCCTGCTGTACTCAGAGGACCATCATGTGTAGTAGGATGGAATGCTATGGCTCAGTAGTGCTGCACATATTTTCATCTTACACTATCTCAACACCTCACTACATCTACATCCCCATCCACTATCTTCACTTCTCTATCATTTGCTATGTTGCACACTCTTCACCGCACGTTTTACACATCATTCACCACTCAATTACCTGCATCTACATCGCCAGCAATATTGGACATTCAATGCAGCATGAATATTTAAAAAATATATTATTGCAATGGCTAATGGCAACAGATCAAATTTAATTTGAATTGTAATATTGACACTATGAGCCGTTTGTAAATAAATTAATAATAAATAAATTAGTTCGAAATTGAAAAAATGGCGTCTAATACGTTTTGCGATGCAACCTCCTCAATTTATCAACCGTATTGTTCTCCTTACTACGTTACCGAAAGGACTCTTTCTTTTCCTTATAAGTTCACCTGATTAGCAACAGGCGTCGCGAAGATGAAATCCGCATCCAAATGGATGAATGTTAATGAGTGACTGAAAGAATTCAATCCCAACTAGACCCCAGAATGTGATTTTGGACCCAATAATTTTGGTTTAGTAGTTTCGCGAAAAAACCGTGGGTTGAATACGACGAGCACATCTCAGCGTACGGAGCTACACATTTTGAAATGTAAAACAACAAATTTTGAGGAAGGGGGGATTAAACATTTCTTTCTTCGACGATTGCAAAGGTTCATTATTGAAAATAATAAACCAAAAACTGAGTATATAGGTAATTATACCGTAACCACATCAGCTGTTTCAATTTATAAGGAATTATTGTGGAAATAAAGTTCGGTACTAGGATCTGCGGACACAGGGACAGAATGTCGGACACAAATAAAAGTTGTTCAGAATATTTTAAAGATGTCGTTTGTGGAAAAAAATCTATCAATTTCCCGATTGGGGAAGTAATCCATCTGCTACGTATAAATTGACTCGGAGGAAATAAAAATTGTAACAAATAACTTAGGATCTTTAAGTGCATTGATAACAAGTTGAATATGGGATTCCAATAGTCAGGTATTTTTGGCAATCCTCCGACGAATACAACGGCATCAGCTCAAATATGCACAAGACTGTAAGTCGAAACGAAATAGATTCATTGCATTGATGTACAAAGCGCTGCTAGTTCAATTACAGCTCTACTTTTCGAAAATCTTCCTTCTGGTAGTGGGAGAGGGGATATAAACTTACTTTTTGATAGAGTTTCACAAATGTTTATTAAGAGCCGATCCCTGTACCATAGATCTTTGTACCGTTTTCAAAGAAATGAATAGCCTTCGTGTAAGATAGATCTTTTTGTGGATAAAGAATCATTTTCAACGACTTCTCGGCTTTAGTGTGTTATTTTTGCAAGCAGAAGGCGGCCGCAAATACACACACATCGTTGTAAATTTATATTCATTCGCCCCAGTAAAAATTTCAATTCCAACGTTGGCCGGGCCCTTTAGGAATTGGAATCTGTAATTTGAAATCATTTTCTATTCACCTGTCGATGATAAATTCTTGACGAACGAGTTGAAGGATGTTTTAGTTAGCCCGAATCGGACATCCATAATTCATTCGTACGCTCGTTTGAGGACCGGAAAAAAGAGAAACATTTGATGATCACCTCAGCCTTCTCTCCCACGCGCGGAGTTTCGATTCGATTTAGGATCACGCAGAGAACGACCAATCGTTAGCCCATAGCATCGATTCATATATTGAAATTTAGGCGAGATGTTACATGAAAATTTGATCCGAATTACAATAAAAATAGAAGTAACGATAAGTTGAGTTACTTTTGCCTGACTGTTTGTTTCTTTCCTATTTACTTGTTTAGCTAATGTAGAAGGTCTTATGAACCGTTTGTAGCCCTACTTGTTCTATAATAATCAACGAAATTACGTTTCTTCCTATTCCAAGATACTATGATATCAAAACCACTTCGATAACTACTTTCGGCATTCGATTTGGCTTTCTATATCTGATTTTAGCCTGATTTTAGTCCAATGATTAGTCTTTTGTTATACCGTACAGTCTTCTTCTAGTCCGGGAACACAGGGCCAAAAGCATGAATGGTTTTATCCATTATATCATTGTCGGTTTGAACAATAATAATTATAAACTATTTATGTTTATCTATATATCAACCAATTTTTAATTGCGGAATAGGAAGCCACGAAGATAATTTTCAATAATGAACCTTTGTAATCGATCAAGGGAAAAACAAATGGTGTTATATGTTCCCCAAAATTTGTTGGTTAACGTTTCAAGATACGTAGATTCCAAATTGATGCAAATTATTGAACAAAGAAAGCCACTATAGTATTCATTTTATGTGACTGCCATTTTACCTTGTTAGGTATTTATTTTGTATTAAAGACCACACTTTTTAAGTACAATAAATTGGCCAAATTTCAAAAATTATGATGAAAATTTTTACAAAAAATGACAATAAACGTTAGAAATCGCTGAATTTATATTTTTCAGCAGAATTTAACTAGAAAAAAAGGGTATACGTTTCGAACCAGTTAATTTAAAAGTCGAATTTCAAATTTATGCTGGAATACGTACCTAAATTTCATTAAAATGTGGTAAGAAATAGACGAAAATGAAAAAAAATTCAAATTTTCAGAATAGAATATTATATAACTTCTTCAGCAGACAAAGTGTTCGAATTCCAAGTAATTTTAACATGATAGTAATACAATAATTTCGGAAACTTTGTTCGTAAAATCATGTTGCATGACTGAAACTTTACCATCTGGGGCAGTTAATCCCAATCAAAACCTCCCATGAATATCTTGTTAGTGATATTGGGCTAACGACTAACTTTCCACGATCATATTAGCGAAGTTATACGGAAGTCAAACATCGAGTTGCCCAGTTGAAATCCTTTCTTCTAACCTCAAATCTATCAATACACGAATTAATTGTTTCTAGCTAAAACCCTCATCCGACCTATCGGGACACATGCCTTAGCTGTTTGGGGCACAAGTTCCAAGTCGGAATTCTGAAGAATAGAAAAGCAACAAAATGCAATCTTGGAATGACGAATAGTGTAGGCTCCTCCCCTCGTAAGGAGCGCAACATTATACCGAGACCCCCAGCTTGAACCTCCTATTGAGATCCTCAATAAATGTTGCAGCTCCTTTGTTCAACGTAATTCTCACTATTACAACCTCTTAGTTAATGAAGGATTCCAAACTCCCGACATCAACAGACTCATCTACTCACGACACGTTATAGACATTGTACAGCGAAAACAGTTTAATTTAAACCAGACCAATTATAATTGTTACACGAACGCTTGTAATTATCTGTAACCATTTTTTAAATAACAAAATCGCTAAAAAGTACGAACAAATATTCAATCAGGTATATGGTATGATGGTCTCAAACAATAAAATAAAAAAAAAAGACAGGAACTTCTCTTTTGAAAAGTAAACTAATTATATGTCATTTATAAATGGAACGTTTGTGTGAAGTGATCGTATAAAAACTGGTGATAGGGACGTTATGGCGTGCATTAGTTACCAATATGTTTGGCAAAATATATCTGGCCAATTAAATGTCTATGCTTTGAGTTTTGGTTAGGTGATAGCATGTCAGATTGATATTTCACACTCTGCAATATGCGCCATTGATTTAGAAGGCGTTTCAAGTATTTTTAAAATGCCAAGTGAAGGGTGGTTCTGGTAAATTGGCGGAGGGAGAAACGAGTGATGACGACGGGTGACGAGGGGAATTAATGGAGCGCAGAATTCCGCTCCTTGACCCCTTACGCCCCACCAAACTCGATCCCCAAGCACTTGTACTGAAGGCGAGGAGTTGGGGGTTTCAGGATCGGATGGTCGACAGAATCGGGTTCGGGACAGACCCGGGTGCTGGACGAGCCGGGAAAACGAGGTGCGGGAGCAGAATCGTCCGGGGGCGACTTGGCCCAGTAAACCCGGAGTTTGCGGTGACGGCCGTCGGCGGCAGCGAAGAAAAAAAGTTCTTTAAGGGAAACGAGGCAGTTTCAAAGTGGGGACGGGGGGGGGGGGGGGGACGAGGAGTTTTCTATGGAAGAAGAAGAGCTAAAAAACAGAGTTATTCCATTTAAGGCCTACAATGAGCTGCGATACCTCAGCAACCTATTATTATACCCCTGTACTATCAATTTAACCTTTTGTTTCCATAATACTTCTGTTAGCAGCGAACACGCTTGACCGAATTGGCAGAAAGTGTTAACATTTTTTGGGAACAGTGTCGAGCCCCAAAATCTTGCTAAAGCCGATGATACGAAACTAAGGATTGTATAACCTGGTGTAACCTATGCGATATTTCGTTATGATGAGGTGATTATAAAAGGTAAATATATCTTCAATAATAAAATAAATCGTGGTTTTAAATACGTTATAGGGTTGTTTCAAATAATGTTGTAATCTCAATAAAATTATAAAATACCTTCCTATCTGATGACTGATTTTTAAAAGGTTATCGAGCTAACAGAAGAGGTTTGATCGCATTCTTCAGAATAAAAAAAATTAAACAGAATAAGGAACTGCGGCATAAGCATGCGGCATAAGCATGCGGCATGAATTTAAGCCGTAGGGTCTATGCGAAAAGCATCCACCTGAACAGGGGCCCCCTGCTAAATTGATAATACACAATACTGAATAGTCCAGACAGGGCAATTCTGATTATAAAGACATTTCCTGAGTAAAAAGGTTAAATTTTGTTATAGTACTCAAAATATATTTTAATTTTCATAGAAAAACCATTTTCATTACTGGAATTACTGAGCACTCGAAAACGTATAACTACGTGCGAAATGGCCATCTAGGTACGCATGGGTCCGTCTTCGCAATTCACAGGATTTAGGTTGTTTTTTTCTCCTGAGTTCCCCAATATTTGTAACACGAGCAGTCTCTCTCTATCCTCTCACTGATGAGTCAACTTTTCTTGCTTCATTCACGACACTAAGCAGATATGTAAGATCGTTCATTAGCCATAAGTCCTCATGAAAATTTGGGCTCACACTTACAAATTTCCCCGGAGAACTTGAAACTCTTAAGAGAAGTATTTAGGTAAAATTTGACGATTGCTTAGCGAAAAACGTTGCCTGGTGCTATTGCATTATTATGGAAATATTATTTAGTTCAGGGTCCATTGGCAAGCCATCCATCCTCTCCGGCGGACAGAAACCGTGGCTTATTGCGCGGCTGACTCCCCTGTTTCCAACCTATAAGCTCTAGAGACAACCAAATCCTCCACCTGACAGGGAATTTTCCCCACAAGGTTGTCTACCGATACGATCTCCTGTAGAATGAGTAGAGAATCCCAAAGGTATTGAACCAATTAGCTTCGAGTGGTAGGCATTCAAATAGAAAACGGGATCGAGTCAATTCCTCCTCTCCACACAATCTGCACCCAGGATCACCTGTGTAGAATCCAATCCTGATCATATGTTTCCTGAAGCATTCGTGGCGAGTCACCATTCTCGAAAACAGTATCATTTTCCTCTTAGAGGTGGCCGAAATTCTCCAACAGCCTTGGTTGCCTTCACGGTTTCGGTGCTAATGTTATGAGGTTTTATCGCCCAGTGCCGCCTGTGTTCCTTCCTTATCACTTCTCTCAAAGCTGTTTTGATCGAGCATTTTTCTCCTGGTTTCGATCCAATAAAATGCATTGAACTCCCCCCCCCCCCCCCCTTCGTGTTAGCAAGGTATGTTTATTCATTGTCTAACACTCCTGTCTGCCTCAGTACTCACCTAACCCAGTACTCTCTGTCCGGCATTGATCAGGTTTGAACAGCTGCATTTACTTTAAGCTGCATTCAGAAATTAATTAAAGCAATCGGACTTGATCAATATAGTAAGAACATTGGAAGGCTTTCATCTAACGAAACTCTTTATCACACCCAGGAATGTTCCATGAAACCATGTTATGGAGGAGTTAGAAAAACCGCCGCAGGGCACATAATATCACGATACCCGACGTACTTGAAGCATCAACAAATAACCGGCTGAATATCGTCGAACAAGATAAGTACCCTGGCGCCTCGTACGCCCTCGTTCACCTCTTTTCACGTTACACCTTCTCCACGTTACATTCTTGCCTACGAATCTCCCTTTCATCGAAATACTTCCAACCCCATTTCCGCCTGAAACCCCGAGTTCGATTTAGCTTCCAAGTCTCCTTACAGGTGCTCACAGGTGCACAAACATAGTTTTCATTCTTGGGAGATGAAAAGTTTTTGCCGTCAAAATAAACGTTTCTACTCGCATTTCACTACCTACTTACTTACTTTTTATACAATGCTGGACAACATCCGTTTAATTCTCCCTGTTGTTTGTCCACAGATCTTGAGACAAGCTTAACTTCTGCAATTTTCATCCAACATTGATGACATTTTCAGGATATGTACAGGTTTCGAAGTGGAATGTCTCCCCTGAGTTTATTTTCACTCCTGCGGTATGCTCTTATTTCTAATTAAATCTTGTTCAATACATTACGATACCAGATCGTTCAAAAACTTCTCCCTGCAACACAAAGACGACACACTGAAAGTAAAAAGTTCCAAATATCAACTCGCGGTGTCAATTTCATGAAACGGGAACTACCTGTACGAATGGATCATTATTTCTTCCAATCTTCTCAGCCAGTGAATGACACGTGTCTTCATTTATGTATGACATTGTCTATCTTTGATTCTTAAATTTATTTTACTGGTCATTAGCTTCTTTATTATTTATTCATTATACTGATAACATTCAGTTAGTAACTTCCAGCAAGGTAGCCCCTCCCCTCCCCCCACGACCCTAGATTTTGTGATTGAAAGAAAAATATCTTTTCTGAATCAATACCAGAATAGAAACACCTATTAGCGAAACACAAGTTTGACCAACAACAGTTTCTGTGCCCAGCATACGACAATAGAACACACGTGAGTTTCCTCATGAACTCCGTTCCAATGAGGTAAAACAGACTGGGAAAAAACGCAGAAACCACCAGTGGGGCCGTTGTAAGGGATGCAGGAGGAAGGAAACCGTCGAGTGGTATCTGTTATCAAGGCTCCCCTGTTGTTCGCTATCCTACAAGTGTCCTAGAACGCCTTTTTTCTCTCGCAATGCCCTCGCTGTTGTTTCAAATGCTGCTCTTCTCCTCGCAGAAGGAATTTTTTCATTGCGAACCGCCTGTCTACATACTCAGTGGTCAACGACCATACCCGTCGTTCGTACCAAGTTTTATTGGATTTGTTTTTGTTTTTCTTGGAGGATTTCCATTCGGGTGACCGAATAAGAATAAGAAACAAATCTAAATGGAATGCACCCTATCGATCCTATTGGATACTTATAGTTCAAGAATGAATTCTGTTGAAACCAGGGCTTTGAACCCAGTTAAAACTCCTAATTTTTCGCTCATTGTTACGTTTTCAGTACTTCATCAATTCTTCAATCAGTCTTCAATCCCTCATTTCTCTCCCCGATTATCGGGTCAACTTTTTATTAACCCTTTCACCACTTACACCGACTCCTTTTCGTCTACACGCACATAACAATACAACTTGGAAATTCCCTGCATCCAGTCAAAGCCAATCTTTCCTCATTCATTTTCTTGGGAAACCAAAAGTCCAAAAAACTCCGGGTTTTCCTCTGTGAAAATAAGCTAGTTCTTGCCCTAGTGCATTACGAGTTTCTATAGGCAACCTATTTTACCGTCAACTGCCCCTTCTCCGGTACATTTTTGGAGGCATTATCAATAGTGAAGTGACAATTGGCGTGAAATATCTAAGTTAAGGGACTTAATTCCTAGCTCTCCTTGTAAACTGATCTTTCCAAATCAAGCCTTTTTATATTCCTAGTTTCTATTTCTTAATTCAAGTGAATCTGTCGAAAATGTAAATATAGTCTAACAGTGTGATAATTCAAATAAAGTGTTCTTAAGTGTGTTATTTCGAAAGTGGTGTTTTCTCCAACAGCCTCACCGACAAGGCTTAGACAAATTCATCACAATGCATACAAGCAAACTGAATATCAGCTCTTCTTTTGACGCAATACAGCGTATAGCCATTTATATGTTTCGGGTCTTGAAAAATGAACTGAACAGGAAGCCCTATATTGACTTCATTCACAATAAGATAAACAACTCAATTACATATTTTACAAGACATTAATTCATAAGAATGTAAAGCTATTGCTGTATGGAAACAGGCAACTTTAAAAACAGTTTAATGAATAGACTTGTGAAAGGTAGGTTCCTCGTGTTTGACCATCAAAAGATAGATTGATCTTCCGCCCAGTTTGAAATCCTGCAATTGGTTCAGAAAATTGATTTGAGGTGTCTTGCACGTTCAAAATGCCTTGTTGCTTTTTAATAAATTGTTGTGATTGCATCATGTTCTTTGTTTGCTTCGTAGTTCATCATTATTATTATATACTTGTGAATTGGGTTGCCTTATATTATTTTTTAATAAACGTAAGCATAGTCGAAGCAACAGCCGTAGCATATGGCTAAAGGCATGCAATTCAAATATCAGCACAACACAAAATAGTTGTACTAGACTGATTTTTAAAATTATTTTTTTATTATTATTGGAATTGGTTTTACCATACAGCCATGGTTACATTACATGTTATAGGTTATATGTTAATACATGTTATATGTTATATGTTAATATTGTCAGATTATATGTTAATGTTCGTACTGCATAAGTAATTGTATAACAACTGATATACAATAACACTATTTGATGTAAGCAAGGTAGATAGGTTAAACGGTCGGAGGATGCGGTCTGGAACGTTATCGATCATGGTTGCTCTCTCTGCTTCGAATTTGGAGCAGGATTATGTGAGACAATGTCTCTTGTATTAGGCAGGTATCACATAGATCTGTGTCACTTCTTCGGATCTTATGGAGGTATGATTTGGTGACACAGTGCCCTGTTCGCATTCTGGTCATGGTTTTATAGAACCTCTTGTCTTTTCCGGGGCATTTTAGGCACCACGGACTCAGTGAGACTTTGCGAAACATCGATTTATACATTGTCCCAGTTGTACCTCGGTCACAGAATGTTTCCCATTTTTTGATTCAGTGCTTCTTTACATATTTTGTAAAGGTCCGTACGTTTTGTGGCCTCCCCGGCATATGTGTCGGCCAATTCATTGCCAACTATTCCCGAGTGACTCTTCACCTTTATTAGCCTGAATTGCCACCCTGATGTCCTAAATCTGTCACATGTTTTAACTATCTCTCCCTCGAGAAAATTCATGTTTGAGTTTGGGCTAATATGTCGCTGATTGAAGAGAGATCTTGAGAAACATCCACACGTTGCTGGCCAAGGGGGACAAAGAGTTATTGTGTTGGATAAAATGTCTTAGTGGGATAATTGAAAATATAATTGCAGATCAGCTTGCAAAGCAAGAAATCTTCGCCCTTCTGCCATCGACAACAACTGAATAGAACAGCTTACTTAAAACCAAGAATTTACCATAAAATGCACGAGGAACGGTTTGTCAAATTTGCTAAGCGTCGAGGAACTGGGTACCAACACTTTTTTATATGTTTGTATACTCTTTGTCAACACATATTGACAATTTTTGTTGTTCAGTGATAAATGTAACCTGACTAATAGCCATTATAAATATAGAACTATCTAAAAGTATGTTCCATTGGTCATTCTTCACTAGTGTTGTATTGTATACGGATTTTATTTCTTGTTGATCAGTTTTGAGTAGGTCGATGGGTTGCCATCCTTTAAGCCTGCAGGATTCCCTTGTTGGTGGCTGACTCCCCACGACATTGGATGCCAATTGGTTGGTATGATGAGCCATGCGGTTATGGTTATTGATTCTTAATAATATCTCTTACCATTTAACTCGGAATGTATGCTGGCATCACGCAAATACCAAGGAGGTATGTGATGATTATTAAAACCCCTTTTTGATAATTCACGGAACTCTCTTTCCTATTTTTAGGAGACTCCCTTAGTTTCTCTCAGTCTCAGATGTGAAAGCTTAAGTTGTTAGCGCAATATGATACAGTTAAGAAGTGGGCTTTAAGAAAAAAGAACCCCTCTGCACCTTTTCCTTTACCATTTTTAACTTGATTGCCACAAGAATGGACTATGACACACACGTTTTTCAAACGCAATAAATTTTAAAACGAAATAAACTGGACGTTTATGTTAGTACCCTGGAGGAGTTATTGACATACAGTTTGTCCAAATGTAATATCAAGTATGCTGACCACAACCTAAGGCAGTTAGTGGCTAAGCGAAAATGCAAGGTATGAAATTGTATTCCGTTGTCTTTCTTTTGTGGAGAAGTTTGTCGTGTAGGTAACTGCACAAACGATAAAACGAGAAGCAATTTGGCCCAATTTCCATTTACATTCCCTTCTCAGGCGAAACCGCGTCGACTATTAATTTTTTAATGGAAGCCGAATGTCAGACGGAACACAAAAGAAGGTCGTCGGGATTTATTAGCTGTAACCGCAAATCACTGAATCCCGGACAATTCCCCACCACGGTAAAAACGAACACGGGAGTTCGATAGGAAAACAAGGTTGGGTAACAAATTATTGTGTGAGGATTCCACTTGCGGTTTTCACCATTAATCTTGTTTATGGGTTCAGAGAAAAAATATCTCAGCGGAACCTCCAGGTAATGAATAACAAGAAATTTGAAGACGAAAGAATTGGATGGCGTCGATTCAAAATTTCGAATGAAGGTAATTTCCCGACAAGACGATGGCGGTTCTCTCACTAGTGTGCTTCGTTTTTTAAATTTTTCCTCGAACAAAAAAGAAGACGAAAAAAACTTGTCAGATTCTATTCAGCATTTGATGGTTCACGTTTTTTGTTTCGAAATACGTAGATTGAAAAACAATCCTTCGATTTAGATTGAACTCAGTTGAATTATCTATTGACACTGTTCGGCGCACTATATGATAATCGTGTGGGCATAGTTGGTATGCCAGTAACCAATAATTATTTCGTCCCTTCATATGCCCTAATCGAAAAGTGATACTTGCTTTACACGAGCTGAGAAAAACGTTAAAAATGCAATAAAAGCTGAAGGTGAAACTTATAATTTTAGATATATTAGGATCCCACTGGGATTTCTCTCACCCATTCTGCAATGTACCAAATTTGCCACAAAATGCAATTTTGGGAATAGATTTTATTCAAAAATCAAACCTAGTCTTAGACCCTTCAACGGATTCATTTTTCTTCAAATCTGAACCAAACGTCCAGTATCAGCTTTTAGATTCTGGCCAGAACGAAACCTATGTCTGTCATCTCGAGGAAACAATTCATGAGGGAAAATTAATGGCCACTCTCGTGGAAAAATTCTCAAGGTTCTCACTGAAGACTTAGGCACCACTGACAAAATTAAATGCGATCCCCAACTGAAACCCGGGGCTGTTTTAAAGCAGACGAAAACAGTTTATACTCAGGGCCCAATCAGGCAGCTAGCTATGAAAACGATAATAGATCAGCTACTCCTAGATAAAGTTATTGAGCCAATTTATACAGACACAGCTTCTCCTTGCTTCTTTGGTACCGAAAAAACATGCCAAAACAGCAGACTCATGGCGTTTGGTAATAGATTACAGGGATTTAAACTCCAAATTACAATACTTACAGTACCCAGTTCCATCCTTGGAGTCTGCATTTCTTCAATTAAAACAGGCAAAATTGTTCACCACCATCGACTTAAATTCGGCATACCACCCAATCCCGCTCACAGTTCGATCAAAAAAATTAACAGCCTTCCAATGTGAGTTCGGTACAATTGCCTACCATAAGCTACCATTGGGAGTCTGCAAAGGTGGAGCCATTTTATCGAAATTAATGGATAAACTGTTCTCAGATATTCGATATAAATATTGCTACTATTATTTCGACGATTTATTTGTATACAGCAACACATTCGAGCAGCATATTGAACATATACAAGATGTTTTACACCGCCTCTGAGATGCACATTTAACAGTAAATCCAGATAAACTAAAACTGGCATGAACTGAAAGAGGAGCCTGACAGATAAGAATTTGAATGATGGATGTGACATTTTTGTGAGAAATGCGTTGGGGTTTCAATTATCCGCTCAAACAGAAAATTAATCGCGATGCGTCCGGTAGATCTGGAAGTGCGAATGGTAGGTTACACCATCGAGATGGGATTTAATCATTTCGCGACGTAATAATTTCATTCGTGAGAGCCAATCAAGCCGGTTGGTTTGGAAAGAAGAGTTGGGAATCTAATAATAATTATTATTATCGTAGGATGTCGTAGAGTAGAGCAAATGAGGATAAAATGGCGGAAATGTAAGACGAAATGATATGAAATGAGGAAATATAAAGATGCACATTGTTCTCATATGGCGTCTGAACCTTTGGGGAGGGTTAACTTGAATCGGTCCTCCTGTGCAGTTTGACCATTCTACTCGTGAGTGTGTGAAAAGTTAGCGATCAGTGATGACTTAACGTGCTTCAGGTATGTGCAGTAGACACAAATAAATTCTTTTCACTCTTCAAAGTTGCATGCTTTAATTTTACCAGCCCAAAGAGCTTGATGAAAATGGAGAAAACGCCCTAACATTACATAGAAACATGAAAACGACACGACCCAGCAAAGTGACTATTTTTCCCATATTCTTACGTGCCCATTTGTGCCCTTTGCTCATTGCCACCGAGTTTTTTTTTAAACAAATTCGTTTTTGCAGTAATTCGATTTTGTTAAAAACTGAATCTGAAAATCTGGAAAACTCTTAATCAGTTTTTCCAGGCTCAGGTACTCAGGACTTGTGGCTGAAGAAGGTCAATTTCCTGATTGACTACATGCGTGAATAGGCTTCATCAAAGTAAGTGACCATTTCAAATGCTTGGAAAATCACATGTTTAAGCGAACATACTTTCCTAAGAATTCTGTTCGTGAGGTAATAGTAATATCATTGTACGGTTCGGAAGACAATTCAAATACGGATGGGAAGAATGTAGAGGAACGAAAAAACAGTTGGTGAAGGAAAATCAATACTTGCTGCACAAACCAGTAAAATTCATCGTGCGCCGTGGGAAACGAAAAAATGTATTGAGACTTCGGCTTCCTCTTTCAGAAACTTCTGAAAGGAGGAAACGAGAAAGCACCCAACAACTGCGGATAGACGATTCCTTGCTAAACTGGCATATGCATCTCAGATGAAACTTCAATCTTCAGACCACGTGTGATCGTCAAATGTTGTTATTTTGAATATGATTCCCAGAACCAGCAACACGAATTTTATTTTATAATTTTAAATAGTTTTAAAACTAATGAATCTATTGATAAAATACAAATAAAGAAGTGTATGTTAGAACATTATCAAAATATGAATTCAAATGCGTGGGCACCAACGTTTCCCGAAACTGGCAAGGTCCGATAGCACACCGCAGTTTAGAGCGCTGACTGACGGATAACTAGTAGATTCTTAGGGGATCCATCATACTGTACTCGGGTTTACAGAACCTTCTCTTCGAACAAAGATTTACTAGCTGAGGAGAGCGAAAGGATGAACTTACGGCTGGCACCGTTCAATTTAGTGAGAAATCGGTTAAAAGAACCTGTTTTTCTTTATACTAATAGTTTTTGAAGCGGATGTTCACCTTATTTTCTCTTTCTACATTTTGAGATTTTATTTGAGCCAGGCGAGATTTCAGAAACATCGTTCCAGTCCAATCCAATCAATTCGATAAAATCATTAAACTGCTGTAACACCAAAATGCTGTAAAAAAAAAAGAATTTGGAATGAATAAAACATGAGACTTGTAACATAAAAGAACAAGCCCGGATGTAAGAAGTAACTGTTGAGTCAGTGGCAACCTTCGGCCTCACAAGTGCTAATATGATTGACAAACTTGTGGCTTCCCGTTAGAGAGTTGAAGATTTGTACTTCCCCCGGTCATTTGAATATTTTTATGGAACCATGACAACGCGCTGCCGACGTAGTTTTAGGCGAGTATTATTGAGATATTCTGTTTCGAGATACAGCGCCAAATTTCACTACAAATCAAAGGAGAGCTCATTAACCGAAGGTCACCGAAGAGAGTTGTACCAAAGTTTTGGGTCTTATGATGCGAAGATTGGGGTTAAAATCGGATTGCTAATCTTATTTTAGTTGTTAAACATAATGTCAGCTTCTAATATTTTTAAGTTCGGGCACTAAGGGAAATTAATATCCTTAATACTTGAACTTTGAATACTTTGAATACTTGAACAAGAAACTATCTACAGTGGTTAGGTAATAATATTACCATATTAGGGCCATATTACCATATTATGGCCATATTATGGCTACACATCCTGCGATATAGGGTATCAGGGTACCCTAATGTAAACAGATATTCAGCCACTACAGGTATTGCTTCTAAAAGTTTACACGACAGACATTTGAGGGCTCAAGCCGCCATGTCTAATCAGACACTATCAGATGGCTCTAATATTCCAGGGACTGTATTCTGCAGATGCTGAATTGCATCAAAAATATTTATTTGCTGCGATCCATCTGGTCATATGTAATGTTAATGTGATATAAAACCATAAAATAGACAATTACGTTCTGTTAAACATACAAGTCATGTGGAACAACAGCACCAGGGGGAGGGGGTTCTGGTAGGAGCATAGCAGCATGTGCACCTCCAAACCAATAGAACAGAATGAAAAAAAATCCGTCCATTGAAACAAGACAGGCCTTACCCTGCTTGAACTATCGCGGGAAATATACCTTCAAGGCTCTGGAATGCAGTTTGGACATATAAGATGGGGGTGAACACATGCTCGAAGGGCACCCAATATAGTAAGATACGATTCCAAATTTTGGCATTTCATGTTTGCAATGAGCGTGAATGCGATTGACCAATCAGAGAAGTCGAAAAAACCAAAACTGGAGCACAGTCAGTTCTGAGATCCCAGCTTCGGGGCCCCCAGCTTATGATTATTTTATCATTTCGTTTCTCAGTGTATCATTTTCCTAATTATTTACAAGTTTCCTGTTTACAACAAACGAGCATTATTTGTGAAGGCTGTTTTCCAACAATCATCAGCAAGATACACTGTGCGATGTAAACTGTCACAAGTGCCAAACATAGTTTGCGAAACCTGTTCACAAAAGTTCTCTAATGTCAAAGCTCGTTTTGCCATATATCGGTAAGTCTATTGTATCTTTCCCGTTCATCGTGCATCCAGTGTAAAGGGCATAACGACGAGAATGAATGGACAGTGGTACTTACTGCGTTATTTAAGAGTTCTAGAGGCAAATAATAGTTGGTGCTTCTATTATTCGTGCTCAATGCGTTTATGTTTTAATACACAGTTTTAAAAGGGGTGGGAAAATGCATGAGGAAAATACAAGTTGAAATTCGCATTTGACTAAGGAAATCATCTCTTTCTTCCTCCTTGCGACAGCCCCTAAATATCTTAGTGCGTCCCTAAGTTTTAGGGAAGGGGTCACCACTGAACGGCACAAATGAGAATGTCGATGGACAAGACGAGAAATAGGGTGTTAGCCAAATGTGAGCCTTGAGCTTTGCATTTCTACAAACTGCTACGTGAGTTTTAGTGACCAGCTACGAACTGTGACCCTTTTAATTCGCTCGAGAACTGCGCCATTTCACAAGAGAGTGAACTGAAGTTTGGTCAACCCAACAGAGAAAAATGACAAAATCATGAAGTCCAAATTTCCTTTAACCATGTGGGCTGCCTTTTTCTTTCCGTGAAATGGACTGAAAGTCTCCATGTTAAGCTGAACAGCATGCTCTACAAGTCGCATCCTCACATTTCCACTATTATTGAAGCATGGAAGGAGATACAGCAAGATACCTACATTCATCAATCGCAATTGTTGCAATAGGTACCTATTCGGTCGAAGAGGGGTTCGGTCGTAGTTGGTATAAACGGGTCGCAGTTGGTATTCGGAGAAATGAACAAACACTGACACCTCTTTCACACTGAAAACATCATGAAAATAAACTTAAAAAAAGACTGATGTTTGTACAATTGTTCTGACTATAATATAGTAATGTATGTAACATATCATCTTAACGGCCTGCGTTGCACGTCAAATTAAAAACGAGAGTACTATGATAGAAGTTGAAATTTCATGTCTTGTTAGTCCGGCCTATTGCCGTCAACATTTCGGTAACTTCAACTGGCGTTAAGGTGTTTTGGTGAAAGTGGCCTGTACGGTCCAATAAACCATCTAGCCACATGATCATATAATATATGATCATATTATGATCTCAATCATCTCCCCGCTACGTTTAGGTCCCCTTTTGGATTATTATTTTCAGCAATCGTGTAGCAAAACTCTTTTATCCCCACTCATAAACATTGCCATTTTACTCTTCAAAGTGTGTAAATTCAAAATCGGCAGTGGGCATCCGCCATACATGGTGCCATAAGAGACCCTAGAATTGATGTTGAAAATCCGTTCTTTCGCTCCTGAACTCCTCCCACGGTCGAATTGTTCCTAACCTCAAACCAGCCCACTCACTTCAGGCATGCTTCGGTTAAATCAGTGGCGAAAAATGTTTTTTCGAGGTTTTCACTGACCTAGACAAGCGGGATATCATTTCGAAGTAATTTTGGAGGTAAAATCGACTAGGATAGGTTTCAGATCCAAAGAAATTCACCCATAGAAAATATTATCAACTTGAGAACCCGAAAGTGACCCCTAAACCTCATAATGACACAAGAAATCACGCATTAATAAAAAATAATAATGATAAAATAAATCTATCGAGAACGTTTTGTCACTTAAAATAGCGTAATTTTTTGGTAGTTAGGTCATTACTAAACCGAGTTCTGAGCCTAATAAAATTAGTATTGCTCATTTGTTTTGGAATGAAAATATATTGAAAAGTAAACGCAAATTTTGAATGGATTAAATAATTATTCTTGTGAACCGATAATGGATTTTCATCAATCATTATTACCGAGCAAATATCTTGCCGGCCGCTCCAGTCACTGGATGTGAAGTTTTCTTCGTTGATTTATTCTCCAGTATAGTCAGAACAAAGCGAGCAGCTGGTCGAGCATTCTGTTCCCATTCTTTGACAGAAGACTATGGGAAAATGCTTGGTAAAAATATATCTGCAAGGGGAACCAAGGAATCTGGGAGTATTATTGGGCGGGAACCCAAAGCCCGGCAAAAGTTGTGAGGGCGGGTACTTCTTGTATTTTATCATGTGCTGTTCATACCCTTCAACCTTATCCTCCTTTTCTCTTGCTATTTTCTCCGTTCATCCCCATACTATTCATTTTTCTCGTAGTTTTTAAAAATGAAACTTGACGACGTCGAATACTTTGTGCATTTTAGAAGGATTAAAGATGCTGAAGCCCGTTAGGTGACGTACGGAGGGCTTTTAGGGGACGATGGAGGACATTTAAGAGACATAATGAACATGTGTTTGTGTGACTGGATATGAAGCGAAAGAGGACACACAATATCCGTAGATTCGCTGATATAAATGTGAGTCAATGAGTGGAACTCTTCAATAAAACATCAATAATCGTGTATTTATATGTTAACGAGCTCAACCCTTCTCTTGTTAGCAATTTGTGTGATCATAATTACTGTTGGTAAACTTTTTTTATTCACTTTTATGTTTTACATTTTGACTGAATAAAATACGATTCTTGACAGGAATGTGAAAGACTTGCTTCTCATTGTAGGAACAAATACGTAGTTTCTTAAAGATAAGTTTGATTAGGGTAAGAATGACTTCTTAAAGTGGTCGTTAGGGCACTGTGAGACGAAAACCAACCGTTACCAAACCCTTAGAACGGGTGGGAAGGCACTGAACCCAATTCGTAAAAAGCCCGGATTTTCTTGTGATTTTTTTCGTTTTTTGGAAAACAATTATTTCTGGTCGCTATGAACTAGTTTGAATCTAAGAACTGATCTAGTTTTTACTCTTGTTACCTCAACTAAATTTAATTTGTCCAACTAGCTGCACACGCTTAAAGGCATTTGCTAGTTTTAAGGTTATTTGTAGTTTTAGAAGCTCCTTCGTTTAATTTTAATTTGATTTGGAAGTATTAATACACACATATTGGAAAAGGATAATCATAATTTTTCACAACTGATAAATTTCCATTTTTCTTGAATTTCGACATGGATTCTTTCACCGTGACAAAACATTATATTCAGGACATCTCTTTGAAACAGCGCTTCGTCAATAGTGTGACACCTATTAGAATTGGTCTCGAGTGTGAGGAACAACTGGAATGTGAAGTATATATATCTGCATTCGAATTATTTTCGGACCATTCTAAGACCGAGAAAAAAAAACACATACGTACTGATCTTTATGTGTACTTCAGAGAGTGACAAACTTTATAGACGCAACTCAAGACAGAAATTCTCAACAGATTTCAGTGACTTTCATTTCGTTCTATCTTTATTTTAGTAATAAAGATAGAGAGAGATAGATGAAGGAAGAAGGAGAATTGACAGAGGAAGCTTTATTTCTACTAAAAATAAGCACCACAAAGGCCTTGATTAATTAATTTGATAATTCCAATTTGATAATGACCTAGAAGTAATAATTACTGTAAGTAATAATTGCTGATTTATTGTTATATGTTTTCCTTTCTGTTGTGGAGAGGAAGCCTGAAGCGATCTGAGTCTAACTTGAAGCGTGAATGGATTGTAACATTTATTTTAGTCTGGTTGCGCAAAGACCTCAGAAATTTTGCTTTTGGCAGAGAGTTGGGGGATGTTGGGGATAATATCAATCCTTTGAATCGGTGCTCAATTGAGAATTTTTCGACCAATTCCCTTTTTTTCGATCACTTCAGATTTGGTTTAGAATTGAAACTTTCCATTTTCATAATGAAATGGAACAATCAGGGGATATTCTAGGTTTTACTAACGATTTGGTTGCTTCTTTTATTGTTCGACTTACAAGTTTGGTCTGGCTTCGAAACATATTTGGAATTTTCGAATTTAATAATGGAAGGAGGTGAATGGAGGGGGTAGAAAATACTGATAAATCACATGATATTTGCATCTGATTTTAATTGTGGTTTTTGTTCGACTTCAACTTTGGTAGCTGAACAATAAACCTCGGAAATTTGGCATTAGCTGTCGGATGGAAGGATGAAGGGGATAATAGCCGATCCACGGAATAGAGGGTAATCCTGGTATTTGCGAAGGGATTATTAACGATTTCTAAACGGATCGTTTGTAAGTGTGATCATTAAAAAACCGGACAATTCCGTAATGCAGTCCTTGTAATGCATGCATTACTTATCAACATTTTTATACTCATGCTCAGTTTCAAAATCGCGAAACTCTCCGTTCAATTACTGTAAAAAAACATTTTGGGATGCGATGAATGCATTAAAGGGATTTCCGGTTTATATGATCACATTTATATTATAATTATAAACAATTATTAATCTTTTTAATAACTAGAGCAGAATATTCATCGAACAAACAATTTTGGCTGAGATCTCAAATGGACTTACTGCCCTAAGCAATGCAAATATAAATCTTTCATTTGCCTGGTTGGAAGGACATGTAGGAATAATCTATAATGATAAGGTAAATTCATTAGCCAAAACAGGAGTCTTGAGGAATCTTAGGCATTGATGCCACCTCCAAGGAATTTTCATCACATAGTCAACAAACATTACAAAAATAGCTATATGGAGAAGTACCTCGATCGGAAAATGGAGGAAAATTTACAAAATATACAGGTCACACCATCCCCAATTGAATGCAAACACGGAATTTGTGGTTTTTGCTGAAGCCACTTCTTCAGAAATAATCACCCAAGTTTGTGCCAGAATCGCCATATGAAATAAAGAACACTGGAACACATAGTGGTGGCTCATGCTCCGTTTACTACGGATCGACGGAAATCATTTGACGAAATCACCCCAACTCTAGTGTTACCTTTTCATTAGAATTCGTTAATTAACTACAAGTCACCACTTCCAATAATATATAAATACGTGTCAGAAACAAGAAAATTAGTTCGACTTAATGATATAATCAATATTAATAAAATCATCAGTTACCATACTGTATGAGATGGTTGTTTTACAATGTATAATGGTTTTAAAAAAAAGTTGCCATTCAGATATCTTTTTATTAGCAATCATTTTGTCGGTTTAATGGTAGCAAAATATTGAAGTCTCATTGAAGTAAGGTCTCTTGTTCAAAATTATCGCCGGACAATATGTGATTTTTATTGAAAATATCTCAATGTTTGGTTCAGCTAGTAGGGAGAAAAGTATGTGATTACTTCTGTCACTGTAGTAATAGGACATTAGGGACTAAATAAACTATGACTTATCCATTGATTGAACAAGTTTTTGTAATTTTGAACTTTTCATTTTTATTGAAGCATCAGTATCATGTCGAGCGTGAATATTCCAGCGAAATATTATGGGAAAGGTTGTAGGTTTTCGGTATTTGATTTTTGTATGACACTCTTCTGACCGATAAAAGAGGGTGTGTGACGGGGATGAAACGATTCCATCGAGGGAGGAGTTGAGGATGATGGTTTGGATTAGGGGTGGAAATTAACAAAAAAGAAAACAAGTTAGATGGAAGAAGTGAGTGGGTTTGACGGATCGGATGAAGGCTCTTCGAAGTTCACTGCCTTCACACTCTCGGATCGACGGAACCTTGAATGTGTTCCGGTTAGTTGACATCAGGGATAGAAAAGGGCCGGGGGGTTGCTATCAAGGGGAATAAGGTGTGAGGGTTGGTATCACGATGATGTGGACTGAGAGAGGGGCGAGTAATGAAGGCATTGGGGAGTCGGTGGGTTAAATCCAACAGGTGGCCGTGGGGCGGCAGTTAGCTCTGAGTTACGTGCAATACATGCAGTTTCCCGCAAGATGCTCAATGGCGGTTTTTTTTGGCGAAAGAATATCGGCCCCAGAGGAGTTGAGCAGGGTGTTCAAATACCTAACACCCCATCGTTTCCAACCGTTTAATGTTGTCCAAAACACTTAACTAAAGCCCTAAGGCATTTTAATGAATCTACATCGAGACTTCCGTAAGAATTGATAAACATCTACCAACCTGGATAACTTTTTGGGCCCCCTACTTAATGACATAGAGAATTAGTTACCAACGAAACGGAAATCTAATGTAATCCTCAATATACCATCCCCTGCTGCCTTCTCTGTAGCAGTGTCAATTAGCCAACTGATGATTGATTGTTAGTAGACATTTGAAGAGCCAAACATCACAATCCCTTAAAATTTTATGAAAATTTGACACAGTTTTTGGCTAGTTTGTCTCTGATCAAGGCTAAAGCAAATACAGCCGATCGTATCGCGTTGGCATTCAGGCCCATCAGCTGTGAATCACGAGGAATACATGCCAACTCCCACAATATATTCAAAGGGGCTTTCAAGTGGTGTGAGACTATCGGCACAGAAGAGTGTAACATAAGGTTTTTAAATAGGAGGATGAGGAGATATCGAATTGAGACCCAATGTTGAGGATCTTCTACTGATAGGATGTTTTCTTGGAAAACATGACTACATTTTGTCTACAATCAAAAATTGATAAAACGCATCTTCCATTCTTTTGGATGCAAATGCGATCCGAAGCTTCTTGAGATTCCATAGTTGAGGAGTAATATACCAAATTACTGCACACTTTGGCTCTCCGTCCAAATTAGTTTTGCCTGCAATATTCATTCAAGCCAAAACTATATCTGGCTGATCGCCTTCGTAAAATCTCATTCTGCCAAGGCATAATTTGACTGATTTCGGGTTTCGGCAGCACCACTAAAGAGAGAAATCCCTCTTTCTAAACATTGACAGTACGCTCTCGGCGTTAGATCTTTAACAATTATGTCTACCTTAACTCATGTGCTTACTCCATAGACGATCCAAACCGGCGATAATTACGAATGCAATTTAGGTGTACCTTGCGTCTAGCATTCACACAATTTAAAAAGTTAAAGCTATCACATGTAAAGAATAGATTCTAAATTAAATTTGATGTTAGCGAATATACTCGCTCTAACTTAATGAAACCCTTAAGGGAAAATCAAGCCCTGGAAGTTCCACTGAAATAATCTTAAAATCGTTTAAAACCATAACAAGGGACCACTGCTGAGAAGCCGATGTGAAAATGATTCAAAAAGCTGGGGAGCGCAAAAAGCCTGTACGAATTTTGATTTTTAAATCTTTGAAAGGGAGTGAGTAATTATCAGTATTCCAGTTATTCACATTATTTAAAATGGAGAGGCTGTGACATTTTTTACAATAGTAAAACACTGGCAGAGACAGAGGCTTATCTCACACAATCGATAACACAAATGAATCATGGAGTAAAGATAATTTGGAAAGTCTAAAACAAAGAAACAAATATTTAATATTTGAATTCAAAGCAACTGTAGGAGACAAACGTTTTTTGAAAAACTCATAACGCGGGAATTTTAATAAGAAATTAACTACAGAACCGAATCTTCAAGCTTGACAGTTACTTCCCAGGCATCCAGCAGTAAAAGAAAAATTATTTTACTTATTATAAGTTACTCACATTGCAGAGGGTGCTCCCTGATTTCAGACGATCGACAGAGACGCAGTGGAGGTCGTGGTTCATCAACTTAGTAAACATGGTTGCTTGTCAGCAACCTCCAAATGAAAGTTAATGAAAAACTCCCGTTAACAAAACTGAACGTGGGTACTTGACGCCTAATAACAATTATCAGACACAGTCAAATTGCGTTTTATTATCACAAAGTCGGAAAGTGGGTGGTTAGTTCTTTGATGTGTGCAATTGCTTTGAATAAATTTGAATTCAAAAAGTTGAATAACTGATTGATTAAGTGCCGCATGATTTTTGAGCCAATTCGTGATATTTTTTTTCATTTTGTGCAAATTTTAACCTTTTTTTTCTCTAAACGTCATTTAGTTGAGGGGTAGAAATTGGCGTGACATTTACACACAATCACATTACATTTTTTAAGAAAGTAAGAAATATCTGAAACTACTGGACCGATGTTCACAAAATTTGGTTTTAGACTACATACATGGGTCTGGGATGTGCCTGAGAGAGGGAGAGAGATAGATGGAGGAGGAAGGAGAGAGTGACAGAGAAAGCTGTAAGCATATTTTTCAACTAAAAATAAGCACCACAAAGGCCTTGATTGATTAATTTGATAATTCCAATTTGATAACTAGAAGTAATTCGTTATTAGTTTGACAAATCAGCTATTAATTTGTTGTTATATGTTTTCCTTTCTGTTGTGGAGAGAAAACCTGAAGCGATCTGAGTCTAACTTGAAGCGTGAATGGATTGTAACATTTCTACATTTCCCATATTCTTCACTATAGTCATCAAAAGGGCTTAAATGGATTTTCGAAATTGCATTGGTTTTAACATTCTCATCCCTATTATTTAAAGTGAGTTGCAGTTAGGGCTTTCTGGAATGCAGTAGAGACAAGTTTATAATCACACAATTTGTTTCCAACTCTGTGAATCCTGGGAATGTTTGGATTGACTCACGACACACTAACGACAAATGAATTATTCACTTTTTGAAGGGTAAGCAATCATGAATTGACGACACCGTCCCGATTTATCGTTTTTCTCAAAACACCTTGCAATTCCAGGCAATGATGAGGGTGAAGAGTAAATTGATTTAGCTCAAATCAATATCGGATTTAATAAGTTAGTGTTCAGTTTATACCTAGCTTCTAGTCGACCCCCAGTGGTCTTATTCTTCTAGAGCTTGAAATTGAATGGTTCCATCAAGAATTAACTATAGATTACTTATTACTGTATTCATCACTCTATTCATTCAAATTTAAATAGATTAGAGTCAGATTCAGTCAAGATTAGTACGCTTTTATAATTTAAAACAGTTATACAGGTATGCAGTATGAATGTAGCTGATATTTTCTACTGAGTTTTGTTTAAATCAGATGTGTGGTTCTTGAGGTGCAGGCATAAAAGAGTAATTTATCTTTTATGTCGACGTCTCGTTTCATTTTTAAACTGCTTTGAAGGCTATAAACAGTAAACAATAAAGAATTCGCTGTAAAAGTTAGAGGAACTGTTTTTATAGTGTGTTCTATGTACAAGAGTGAAGACACCCTCTTTCCGACCCTTTAGGCCACCTACAACAATATAACCTGCAATGTTCCCGCAAGGCGGCCCTGAGAAGGCACAACTGCTCCGACGCGCGGCAAAAAATCGCGTTCGAGCGAACAGACACGAGAGCGCGGACGCACTAGAATCGCACGCGGATTTGAACTGAGCGACGCGCCGTCTGACGGATTATATATATACACCTCCTGCCGTCTGAGTCTCAGCTAACGGAAGAAACAGTGATGGTCTCGGAATGGGGGATGAGAGGAGGGGATATTTCCGGTTAAACTCATATTTCGCTTAAATCTCGAAGGGTCTCTCATTTAATATAATATAACGCGAGACTACCTACAACGACGATAAGAAAATTGAGGAATGAATCACTGATGGGAAGACTTATCAAAGGCAAGATATTTACAATCACATGATTGCCCCGTTCTTTGTCGGTTCTAGTTTTGGATCTCGCTGTGGTTGTGAGGGTTATCGTATTTCAGAATATAAATTTGCCGTCCAACAATATTTCTGGAACGCTATAAAGATTCCCTACCTAACTTTATGATAGGAAACGAGATGAATCAATAACTTGCTCTTGTTTTCATCAAGAACTCGATATTTTTCTATCTTCTGAATCCAAGAGATGCTACAGTCTGAATATATCAAACCACCCCAAATACCAACATATACATAGAACCACCCCTTAACTTTTTTTCAGCAGAGAATCTGGTTGCCTCTAGGTACGAACCACTGAACTATTTAAAATCAAATTATTATAAGAATGAACAATTCCAGTGATGCGATCTGAGCGATTATGGCGAATTCGTACAATTTTATCACATTGTATTCGGAAGCGGTAATTTATTTTCGATAATTGAGCAGTTATGGACTAAAAGGTACAACTATACCTTGTATGTTAAGAAGAAAAACATACGTGTGCCATGTTGGGTTTGGCATATATCTTCCTCTTCAAGGTAACATGAAAGTATATTTTGAGATTCTTTTGATAATCTTGAAAGATGTGGAACATTATCTTGTTACAACCATTCAGGGAACAGAAACGCCGCAAGACAAGTTTCGGCGGACATCAACGCCTTCAAAAGATTAGTCCACACGTAATGCGGATCTGTCCCCCTAATACTAAATTGATGTGTGATTGTGAGACCGTTTTTCCCTGACTGCTCTGAAAATTTGGGCTCGATCGGACGTTTAGAACCAGAAATGATGCTAGGTGGATTTTACTTTTACGCATGAGTAACCTGGTGTATTGATTGCTGAACGATGAAACTGATAAAGCACATTCATCAAAAGTTAACATTTCGTCAAAATCGTATGCGAACTGTAGTAATTTGTTGTTACGAGGAACACAGACACACACATACACACACAAATATATATGTACGGAGGAAACTAAAAATGTTCAGAATGGTCCACAACGCAAAATGCTAGTGGCAATTTAGATTTTGAAGAAAAAAGTGTTCATCTCCCGAAAGTGAAAACAGAGTTTCCGCTACCTTACGGTATACTTGGAGACAATAACAGGAATGTTGGGTCATTTAAATGTTTCAAATAACTTCACAGGATTACGTAGCAAGTGCATGTAGTCAGAAGAAACTGTGGTGTTGGAATTATTACGAGATTCCTACACCGTTTTTAGCCGACTATGCTCCGATTTGAGCCAGACCTGACGTTTAGAAACCGAGAAAATGAAGTATTATGAGTTTTACATTTGTTCTTCCAAAGACTGAAGTATCGATTTGTGAGCGATGAAACTCCTAGAAGACCAAACACTGCCCAACCCTCACATTCCCAGAGACTTTTTTCAAAATCGAATGGAAAAATTGCGATTGTTAAAGGAATATCACGTCCGCGCTTGTGCAGCAGCTATTAATGGATTAATTTATGAATTCAATGTCATAGGGGGACGTTTAATTTACTTTACTAATTAATCATTGAACAATTGAGATGGTGAAAACGATTATAACGAGTCTTGAGATCAGATTGTTACTGATTGAACCCAAAATTGTATACCACATGACGAGACAAATACATGGGAAAACCACAACATGTTGATGATGGAGAGGTAAACTGCTGCTAAGGACTAGATGAGACTGAAGCCACAATCCTTGATTATTACCGGCTATCTACTCCCTTTGGTCTAACCAGTGATGGAATCTACCTGTCTGGTTAATTCAATCCATGGCATTTATACAGCAATTTACATAGACAAACCAACACGGGTAATGATTTTGATATTCAATATCACGTTCGATATTCAATAGAATGTATATTATATACGATCTCTAACAAGGACCTTCCAGAAGCTGTCCAATGGCACAAAGAACCTCAAGGAAGGATGGGCTCTCGAAGGCCGATTGTTACTGGGGGCTGTACCATCACTGATTCTCAAAGCGCAAAGAGCGGCAGAATTCTTGACACGAGTGCACAGTCCATCGCCCAGAAGACAGCATTTCTGAAAGCTCAGAACTATACAGTTATAGTATAACTATTATAGTGTCCCACGAAGAGGGAAATGTTCTTCGACGACATAGTGGATAACTCCCTACAGATACGTCGGATAAACTCCAGACACTGCGCGTCCCAACAACCATCCAAAATACCCCTCCGAAACACCGGAAGTCTTGTTTAGGAGTAATTTATTCATCTAATACGGGCAAGCCCAATACAACGAATACACATACACATATCTATATACATATAAAGGATAGAAAAACGGAGTTATGGTATGAATTTGTCCATGTTGCTAATTATTGTTTTGTTTGTAATGAGACAGTCTCCTAATTTTGGTTTATTATTTTCAATAATGAACCTTTGCTATTGTCCAAGAACACTTTTTACACCGCCCCCCATCCCTCCAAAGTTGTTGGTTTATATTTGAAAACTCTTTGATTTAAAGAATCGAAATTAAAAAAAGATAGTGTCCCTCCGATTTAGGGAACTAAGCCTGTCAATCTATATTTAATTTTAGAAATGTTAAAAATTCAAAATCTCAAAAACTTTCGACTTGAAAGGGTAGTTTATTGTTTGATTCAGATAGAAATTAGTTTTCTGATTCGAATGGAACCAGTCTGGAAGCAGTGCCATCATCCTTTCGCTCACCAATCGCGAAGTTGTCTTTAACGGCAAGAATGATAGTGGATACTATAAAGCGGCTGTCGACATCCCCAGAGCATAGTGGATACTAAACGATTGTACTAGCCATAACGCTGTAACCCAAGCTACAATTCAACTGAGTTTACAGGTCGAGAAAAACAAGTTGAAGCTTTCTTCTTACCTGTAATTTTATTTTATCTCTTTAAATTTCAGTTGTTCCTTCCGTTCCTCTATTTTTCGTGTTGCTTTGGGTGTAATTAGGAGGCATTGTCTCTGGCTGGGCCGTTGAGTTCCATTAGTCCTAAGATCCGTGTAGGAGAGCCTTTAACCTTTATATAATCATTTAAAATAACCCTTTGTGTAATAATGCACCGTTTTTATTAAGATTTTAAGTTTTACCAAAACACAAGTGGCATCCAAAACAGCAATGTGGTGAAAAGCTGCAACAACTATGATTTCTTGACTAGCTCTTTTAAGGGACATCAATATTTTGAAAAACTCAGGCATCTCGTGAACACATAGTTACCCTTTCTTCCTCTTCTACCGCTACTCGATTTGAGCGATTTGATCACGAGAAAAAGGTGTGTAATGTCGGCGCATGGCGAGCGAAAGGAAAACCGAAAGGAAATCGGATAAAGCCGAAGGGAAATTCGGAGGTCAACTCGTACAAAGCTTTTATAATGTCCCCAAAACGGATTGATTTGGTCCTGATTAAAGTAACAAGGACTTGACCGCAAGCTGACACCGACAAACACCAAATCCAAATTATTTAAAACCAACAATTCGGTGAATTCATGAGAATACGTTCATTGTGGAGGACAAACTGATTCGCCACCTCCTTGATGAATTTTCATCTTCCCGATCCGATTATGAAAATCGGAGTACGAATAATAATATTCGCATAACACGATTATAATGTGGAAAATGTTTCAATGTATGCGTACTGCACAAAATCTTAGAGGATCGCCAGCCAATCGCCACTATGTGCACGCGTTATTTTCAATCGGGTGCTCTGCGGACGCGTGATAACTGAAGCATGTGGTGCAAATACAGTTACTGTGAAAACACTGTTGGTGGACATTTTATGATTTACACTACTATGTTGACTTTCTAAATTTGTTAGGCACTCAGGACGCCAGATGAGTAACTTTGATAAAAGGCCATTGAACCTTTACCGGATACAGCGAGCTTTATGTATATTTGAAAATCACCCACGATACGCCTTCGCGTTGTGTGCATTATCCGGCCAAAACCCAGGATATCAGATATTGAAGAATACAGAAGCAGTTTTATGAATAAGCGTAAACATCCGGCACCGACAGAAATTCATTCTTGAGTGAAATTTCCTCAATAATCCAAATTCGGTCTATCATATCCCTTTCGAACTTCATTACTTATCCCTTCTAGGGCGAAGTTTCCGGTTTACTTGCCATCGCAATCACCGAATTAATACTCCCAAACATACCTGTAGGCACCGGAACCTTTGTTTTCACTTTGAAGTGAACCATTTAAAAAAATCTAAATTCAAAATTTCCACTTTCATTTTGAGTTTCAGACCCTTTCTGTACAACTTTATCTCGAGACTGTCTTCGTGTTTGTCCTTAAATTCTTGCAACAAACTTTATTCCAACAGTTTCCATTTGATTTTAATGAAAATTTCATGCAATATTCGGGTTATTCCATAAATAGCACGCATTGAGTTTCATTGCTCACGAATCAATTCAGAGTATTTAGTTTGAATTCATGAAATTATGGCTGAAATCTAAACGGATAATGAAAAGTCCCTTTAATTTCTCTAAAAAAAAAATTCGAAAAATATAAATATTTCGTCATTTGAATTAGTGGAATGATTTTTCAAAAATTTCAACAATCACATATGCAATTTTGGTTCATTATTTTCATTAATAAAAAAATAATAGAACAAAATGTTTAACCCTTCTCCCACCAAAATTGTTGGCTCACCTTTTATCTTACGTCATTACCCACTAGATATAGTCTACGGAACATCGTCAAAAACGATCTAAAATCGCTTAAGATTCACTCACTGCCAATACCAAACTTGAAAATATTAGAGTTATTTCAAAAGTTCTCTTTTCTTGGTCGGTACAAAGGACCGTTATTGAAAATAATACACCAAACGGGCCAACCCCAGCGAAGCTCAGTCAATTACTGATGTGGCCTCGGTTATCAATGATATCTTCCTAGTCATTGTAAGAGGCATTTGATTAATCAATATCATGTTTTGTGTCGATATATTGGATTGTGTCGATGTATTGGATTTCTCGAAGAACAACAGGATATTTGTGAAAGAACAATTTCACAGCTCGACATTCCATGATGGGCGGTGGGGAGCGCCGACAGGTAAATTCATAAACAAAGCTCGCGAAAAAAGCAAAAACCTATCCAATTAAATTATCGCTCCACCTAGCCCTATTTGATAGGAAGTTGAAGAGAGTTAGAACTTCCTAAGAATGTACGCTAGCATTTCTCTATTGCAATAGTCAGTTTATTCAACCGTCATTCATACTGAAATCTTTCTTGCTTGAATCAATGCGGTACAACATACGTAGAATTAGCAAGTGGAAACGCGATAATAATGGATGGTCAGACTGCACGCGATTCCAGGTTTCACCTGGTTGGGTCCTCCCAGTGAATTACCAACTCATGAGTCATCTAACAGTCACCACTTGAATAAAGAAAATGACGTGTTGGGCTCTTTTTTACTCACATGGTCGTCCTCTGTTCTCTTTCAATGGGGAACTACGCGGGAGCGTTAAACAATGAAACTTCAACGTTATTCACAGGAGCCAAGAATTTTGTGAATTCATCGCTTAATCAAGAGTAGATAAATGGTGGTAGTAGGAGTGGTAGGCTTGTTTTGGGCGGTCGAGGGGCTAGGAGCAAATTTTCTAAATAATAGCGCCTTGAAACAGGAACGAGACTAACAAACAGCAAGCAGCACTGACCTACTGTAATTTTGGCTCATATTCCTTTCGAAGAACAGACCGACATTGTCACAGTACAGTATGCAGTTTGGATGCTCAATATGGGGATCATCCAGCGCCTCACAAATCAAAGGATTTTTGTTTTTTACCATTGAGGCCCTGGTGGGCCCATTGTAGCTGGAGAACTGGAGAAGGAAGTTGTAACCTCCAACTCCTCCCCAGGAACATGTTACTGCCCGACCTGGGCACCCTGCCGAAATAAACACTTAACCTCTCCAGTTTTAATAACCCGAGGATCAATGGAAGCCCGTCCCCAGGTTAGAATACACTGTTTTGCCAGCAAAGGGCAGTGGCAAATCACATGACACGCAGTCTCATCCTCTGCCCCACTGAACCGGCAAATTCAAAGGATACAAGTACAGCAGAATCGTATGCTCCGCTTGATGACAAATGCTGAGTGGTATTTGAGGAATTCGGTTATACACCGCGATCTAGACAACCCTGAAGTGAAAGATGTCATTTCCCAAACCTTCCAACGACAGTTTAAAGCCCTATCAGACCACCCAAACCCTACTTTCCATGGATTTATCGATCGCCTATTAACTCGACGTACTGGAAGAAGAATCAAGAGGCGCATAATTGTTACAAGGACTACTATTGGGTAGAAACCTTGTCCCACGTGCCATTGTACTGTGTACGAGAAATGTTATTTATTTATCACCATAACTACAGAGTGATGTAAATACTGAAAATTTCTGTCTATTGAAATTTAAAAACGCTGCAAATTCTTTCACTGGGGTTTATTATTCAATTGGCTTGCATTCATGATTTGAATTTCTACTAAGCTTTGGAGTGTGCCTGTTTCACAGGTGATAGAGCGATTATTGGATTTCAGGAGATATGAATAGAGCACGTAAATCTGTTCTAAAAAAAATACCTATTTGGATTGATCAGTTGATCATATTTGTGTGCTTCTTGAAATTCAATAATCGCTCTATCCTGTGAAACACTCACACTCCAAAGCTTAGTGGAAATTAAAATCATGAACGCAAGGCAATTAAATAATAAACCCCAGTGAAAGAATTTGCAGCGTTTTTTTTTTACCTTACCAATAATTTCAAGGATGCACCTCACGTCTTGAATAGAGCATCACGCGGAAAAAGTTGCTCACCCTACCGCATAAACGAAACTGACGTCCACATGGTAATTGTTGAAAAAAGTCCAGCACTGAGAGGATTGCGATTAGAAAACATTCCAACATTCCTCGGCCAAGCTAAATTTCAATAATATCGCATATTTGTAGCTATCGGGAAATCACCATCTCAGATGTGCGAGTTCGGGCTCTCCCCATTCACTGCTCCGAATGGGGATGCACGTTTGATTCTGCGATAGCAGGGTCACTAAGAGAGATGATGCCCGCTGGTGGTAATATCACCACGTCAGTGTTGAATGGTTAGGAATTTCACGAGGCACACAAATATGATCAAATGATCAATCCAAATAGGTATTTTGGTTGAGAACGGATTTACGTGCTCTATGCATATCTCCTGAAATTCAATAATCGCTCTATCACTTGTGAAACAGGGAGACTCCAAAGCTTAGTAGAAGTTCAAATCATGAACGCAAGCCAATTGAATAATAAAACCCAGTAAAATAATTTGGAGTGTTTTTTTTTTTTTTTTTTTTTTTTTTGGCTCAAGCCTCAAGGTTATTTTAAAGAAAGAGTGTATGGTTCAACTTACCCCTCTGATGAATCAAATAGTCGATATTCTTAAGCCGCAAAACTTCTAATAATCATAATTGTTTTCTTTGGTTTGAGGGAAAAGGAAAGCATTGTGGATCCTTTCCACCCACTAGTTGGAAACTCCGTGAAATACTACCATCGTTGGTTGCGGTAATGGTTGAAGGAAATGTGATTACGGGTTCCACCACTTCGCTCCCCTTCTTGCCGTTTCAGCAACATAATCTCAAGTCTCCAACGTATACGTAATTTTCCAGAATCTTTGAACGCACCGTGTAAGTTATTAAGTTCCCTCCCACCGCCCATCGCATTGGGTTAACTAACCGTTCAGAGATCGTTCAACTTGTCATCTTCCCTCGCCCGAAATTCTTATCCCATCAAGGTGAACCTGAACGAAGCGTGGGCCTTTTGGCCAGCCTATGAAGTTGTTGCGTAACTCCATAATATTATCGGACAGTATGCTCAATAATCAGAATAATGGATTCTAAATAACATACCAATGCAAAGCCTTCGAAGGAGATTAAATACAGAACTAGAAAGGAAATTAAAAAAACTTACTTACCTGTCAAAAACTTACTTATTGTGAGGATCCTATGAATTTCCATTACCTTTGATGGATAAGTTATGAGAAGCAATTAGTCATCATTATCACCCTAGCAATCGAAAAATGCACAATCTTTTCAATATTTGTATCTGTCACCTTGTGGCACTTTGGTTTGACAGACGTAGAAGTCGTTGCGTTAGGGTTATCGGATGCATATACTTAACATATGGCTTCATAAATGACAAGACTTGGCCAGGATGGTGAGCAGATGGTGCTTGTAAAATGTTTATCTGTCTTTGTGCAAGGGCAAATAGGATCGATCGATGTTTGATCTATTTGACAAATTTAATTATTCCACTTCCCATGCTGGCCAGTATTCCTGAAGCTTGCATCTTGAATATTGTTCTGCGGTCGATAGTATGGGTACTCGTTGAAGACCATCACTGTAAGACGGTGCCATTCGAGTACCATCTTGGTGCCACTTTGTCCTGGTAACATTTAGTTCTAGGACCCTTACCGCTTTATTTCAGACCTCCAAAATCTCTCTCTCTTGTTAATAGATCTCAAGGTGGCAAGATGTCTGAGGTTAGGGTTCATCCCTTCGTAGATAAAGAAATAGGCAGCTTCTCTTACCTTTGCAAGACCTAGAGTCCAATTTTCCGAGGAGCCCTCCAATTCCACTGAGTTGTTTTTGATGTTGAGGGGGCTTTAAGAAGAATCTTGGTGATTTTTCTCTTTTTATTGATCAGATGTATCGGTTCTGAAGTTACTTTATGAATGCACTCCATTTCCACGTTACTCCTAAGCTTTAAAAAACTTTTGGAAACCGAATTTCGGTAAATTTCGTATTTTGCAAGATGTATTGTACCTTTGGGAGAGGACTTTTTTTCATCGCAAACTGAAGTTTCATCCTACACTGTCAAATTTCCTGACCAAATTTACATCTGCCTCTATCAGTTTCTTCGAATGATAGTCTCCGAGATCCCTCAAACCTCATGATATACATTACACAATTTTCATCTGATTCAGATAGTATTTCCAAAGGTTAAGCGCTGTTTAAAGACGACATTTTCAATCACAAAATCGTTCCTTAATTTCACAAAAAAAAAATATTTAAAAATCATACCCACATCAGTACAAACAACAACCCAAGCATTTTCTTATAAGGTCACGTTTCTATTCCAAAACGTACATACAAAGATGAAGGCTTTATGAACATGCATCTAATACATAATCAATTATGGTGCAATCATTAAATAAATTTAAAAAAAAAGAAAGAATTTTGATACGGTTCTGGGGTTTTAAAGAAAAGTCACAATGAATGCTCTTCGGGCAGCGATGAGCATTTTCCGAGTGTGTTAACGAGAATAAATAGCGTAGTTGAATTGCAGTTCCTCAAAGCAGTATTATCACTGGTTTTTTAACTATCATCAATTTTATTCCCTTACTCATAATTCTAAAGGCTTTCAAAAGAACAACAAGAAAATATAGTTTTTGAGTTAGCTGTAGTTAACTTTTTTGGTTTGTTAGAGATTTTATACAACTTTCAAATTCACACAATAACTATTCATTTGTCAAATGACTAACGGTGTCATTTCTGTGGGATATTGGATGACTTTCTCAATTATTCAGTTACATCAATTCAAATTAAATGTAATATTTAGCAGTTTCGAAATCCAAGAATTCCTACTCTGAAAATGAATTCACATCTGTGTGCAAAATTAGTTTGTCATATATGACCATTTATATTAATTAATAGGTACACCTATTAATCCAATCTATATTCAATCGGTAGTTGGTAATATACTATCAATCTCATAAACGTTGCCACAGTGTCGGATGTTGTATGTGTAATTATGTAACGGGTTCCCCAAAACGATTTGCGGTTGAGCTTTCAGTTTTAACGAGCTCGTGATAAGTCAAAAATTGAAACGTTCGCTTCACGACGTGTGATTAAGAGATACCTAAATAGTAAGTAGATTGTTGTGCATTGCACAACAATTTGGCCCATGAATTATTCATTAAAGAAACCCCAATGATGCAGATATTGAATGAACTGAAAACATCTTTTGCTATTCACATGAGCAATCAATGGAGCAGAAGGGACAGAGATACCTAAATAGTAAGTAGATTCTATGCATTGCACAACAATTTGGCCCATGAATTATTCATTAAAGAAACCCCAATGATGCAGATATTGAATGAACTGAAAACATCTTTCGCTATTCACATGAGCAATCAATGGAGCAGAAGGGACAATTGATCGTTCATTACTGTTTGCACTGATCGAGGATGGAGTTTGGAATTTCGAAAAATTTTGGCCTTGACTCTGAAGTAGCAAGTTGGTCACACCAACCACCAATTCAATGGTTCATTTTCAGTGGTCTTAGTAATATGTTTAGAAATATCCGACAAACCAATAAAATGTTTACTGTCCTACTGTTGCAGATCCATCTGATCTGATCGATTAATTTAATCATGGATCGCGAATCAAGGATCCACCTTGATGGAGTGGTTCATGTGACAGAACCTCCGCTAGGTATTCCGGTATTTGGCGGGATAATTCCTCATGATGTGAACGTTTTATGAAACCTCCCTCATCTGTATTCAGTGTGCACCACTGTTCTTCATATAATAAAACGTAATTTAAAAGTGATGTCTAATCTGTCAACATCAGTGTCTTTGCTTAATGTTCCTCACCAACTCATACACCTACAAAAGAAGAAAAATGTTTCTCCCACTGCCTCAAAGTTCAAGGAAGCTAGGTCTGAACCCTCGCACCAAGATAGGTGATTGCTGTGTGGGATGGTGGAGTCCAGCCTGCAGTTTTCGTCAGTGAATACCCCATCTGCCAACAGATTCTCCGGAGTTCCGTCAGAATGTAACACCCGGAACGTGTTGTATATGTTGGAGTTCCGAATGTGTGAATCGTTCTATCTCGGCAAAATTATCACACAAGTTAACATCAGGATGAAGAATTATCTGCAGGATTCTAACGATTACCCTCAACCAGGTCCCGGTGCAAGCAGGATCTCACGGCCAACTTGGATTGGGGGAGTGTCTCAAAATCCAGCTTCCTGACGAAGCATCTGATATTGGTGTCCAAATCAAAGAAAAGGCTTACCGGTACCCACACACCGTCCGTCTGGGTTGAACACCAACCAATAGCTAGGACTTAAATTTCCTCTATTCCCTGTTTTATTTACTCCCTCCAATGTCATTCCAAGATGGAAGTGCCCAATAGCTCCCCCCCCCTCCCCTCAACCACCACATCGGAAGCACCGTCAATCACACCATCCTAAAACACCATGGGAGCATGATGGTGACTAAAAAAACATAGTCGCGAAACGTCTGACGTAGTAAGTTCTCTTTAAACATCCATGCTTTGTCTCTCTACTAGCCATATGCACATATACATAACTGTTATTTAGACACAAAATATTGTGTGTTTAGGAATAGTTATTGTGCCGTTATCGCCTCCCCGGGCAACCATTCCTCAGTACTCACTGAAGTGTGTGAATCCACAAAACAAAAGCTAGCTGAGGATTCTCCTGCCGAATCCTAATGAGTTTGTTATCTCAAGCTCCACCTGCTAAAGTTAATTAATATTGTTTATGAAGAGATGTCAAGGCTTTCGTACGCAACTATTACCCACCTTCAGTGTGGTAGAACAAGTGTGGAGTAAGTGTTATCAGACCGGTTTGCCGGTGAAATGTTACGAATCATAGCTGTTGAAATTTAATCGGTACCAATCTAAAAACTACGTACACCATTACAAGAAACGTTAAATCAATCTTGAGTAGAATTTAACAGCTTTGTTCAACTGTTTCCAGTCGGTAACTTTTCGGGCTCACCCATTCTATATTCTCTTCATATTTTCTGGTAAATCACCGGATACTGGACTTACCTGCTTCGAATCAAGGGAGATTGGAGCCTGCTGTTGGTCGATTCCAACCGTGAAAGTGCAACAAAACTAAATAATGTTCACATTTTCCTCGGAAGTAAACCTCGACGCTTGGTCGTTTTAAAACGGTAGGTATTTACAATCATGTTTCCAGGATATTGCCTTTTAACATTTGAAATGTTAAGTAGTCGGGTCTGTAAAAAAGGTGTGGGAGTGATTTAATTGCAAATTTTCAAACTTCTGCATCAGCTTCAAGCGATGTGACAGACTTCATAATAATTTACGTATAAGTAATGGACGTTTGCCACAATAGAAACGTTCTTCACTAGCTACATAACGCCATATGTTATCATAGGTACTAGAATTGTGGAGAGTTTTCTCAATAGTTTAAAGCCAGGGTTATCAGAGGGCACATTTTGAAATATCCGTGTTACAGGATCCATATAACTTGCATTATTTGGCAGTGTGAGATGGCAGGGTGACGGGAGATCTTTTTATCATAAAAAAAGACGACTCTTTTTTAAGAATTTACACAACACCGGACAACCTATTATAATTTCGTTGGTTTTTAAAACAACTGCCCAACGTCAGAAGTATTCGTAGATTCGGAATATATCTCCTGATAAAGTGACTGGTAACCCCATGATTTACTAGAGGCAATAGGTGATTGATCCCCGCTAAAGTGAAAGGAACTATTAGGGGGTCATCGAAGAGGGCATCAATTGAGGAACTGGCGGTCAATCCCCATTCTACTGAGGGGATTAATTGATGATTTTTCGCACCATGGAATCAATCTTTAGATTCCCTTTCTTAGATGCAAAAACCTAAAATTTTGCTGATTTCTTTAGGCCTGAAATAAATGTGTACAGACGCGAAGCTGAACTAACTTGGGCGCAATAAACCGATCATTTAGAGAATTCAAGACAAGATCAGAATTGACAGCAGTTTACCTAAACGGTGGTGTTTTTAAACCTCAGATCAACTTTCTGAGCAAACTGTTCAATGAAGGGACATGCAGTACTTTGTTGTTGGGTTATTTCCCCAATACTTTGGACCCATAAGAACCAAGCTTTGATTGTAGGAATAATAAACCAATGGTTATATTTGTTGAAATGTGATTTGCATGACACGTCAAAGTAGTTTTTAGATAATTAAATTTTTCATAAATTTGTTGATCACAAAAATACAACACACCAACGGCGAACGAACGAATCAAAATTCGACATCAACTGGGATTGGACAAGAATCCAGCGGACAATCTCGTGAGGGGGAGTGAAAGAGTTGATTCACTCGATGAACAATAATTAACATTCGTTCAACACCCGTTAATATTCTAATCAACAGGTGTTGAAGGGTGTTCGACATCCGATTCGTTCGTTCGCCGTTGGTGTGTTGTATTTTTGTGATCAACAAATTTATGAAAAATATAATTATCTAAAAACTACTTCGACGTGTCATGCAAATCACATTCCAACAGATTAGAGACTTAACCGCATCTCCTGCGCGTGAACAACTTCAGCTCAGTGAGAAATACGAAAACTGTATCAACCGAAACAAAGTGAGTAATTGTACCAAAAAAAAAAAAATAAACAAAAATGAAAAAAATGACGAGTACAAATCATAAAATAGAACTTCTTCGTCGGGACAATTATGATACATGGAAAATCCAGGCGCAAGCCCTCCTCACTAGAAATGGATTTTGGAACTACGTAAATGGTAGATGCCCCAAACCAATTAGTAACGAAACAAATGCTGAACAAGTAGAAGAATGGTTAAATATGGATCTTCACGCCAAATCTGAACTTTTACTGATGATTTCCCCATCCGAACTAAAACAAATAAAAAATTGTGAATACGCAAAAAACATTTGGGACACATTGCAAAACATATACCAAAGTACAGGTCCGGCTAGAAAAGCAACTCTTCTGAAATCACTCGTTTTGCATCGCACGAAAGAGGGTGACAATATCAGAGACCACCTGAATAATTTCACGGATACCGTAGACAAGTTAGCAGAAATGGATATAATTATACATCAAGACCTATTGAGCATCATTATGCTATATTCTCTACCTTCCACATTTGACAACTTCCGTATAGCTATCGAATCTCGCGACGAACTACCTTCCACAGAACAACTGAAAATCAAGATCATTGAAGAAAGTAAAGCGCGCGATCATAGCAATTCAATCTCAACTGAAGAATCATTCATTGGGGAAAACAGAAAATTTCAAAATAAAAACAAAAACTTCAATAAACGCGGTCCATCAGATGACACAAAGAAAGAACCAACAAAAACTAAAACGCCTTGCCAAATTTGCAACAAACTTGGACATACATCTCAAAATTGCTGGCATAAAAACAAGAAAAACAACAAAAGCAATAATAGCGACTCAACTCTTCTTGCAGATCCATTCTGTCTATCATCAAACACAAACAACGATAATCCTCAACAATCGTGGTGTTTAGACAGCGGTTGCACATCACATCTATGTTCATCCAAATCAAAGTTCGTAAATCTCGAAAAAACGTCCAAAAATAATTTACAACTAGCTTCAAAAAGTCAGAAAACTCCCATTGAAGGAGAGGGAAAAGTGAAAATAACTCTCGGAACTAGAACTATCAATCTAGAAAATGCCTCATACGTACCTGATCTTACGACAAATCTCATGTCGGTAGGAAAAATAGCCGATAAAGGCCACGAAATCATTTTCAACAAACATTCCGCACAAGTAAAAAACAAATACGGCGACATAATCCTAGAAGCTAGACGATCAAATGGACTATATTACCTGAAAGGAACCAGAGATTTGAGTCTCGTGTTCAGAAAAACGGGACAACCGATCAAGGGCTATACTGATGCAAATTGGGGTGGTTGTAATATCGACGGCCGGTCATATACCGGATATTTATTCACATTCGCTGGCTCCGTAATAAGCTGGGAAGCTAGAAAACCGAACAGTTGCTCAATCAACAGCGGAAAGTGAGTACATGGCACTAACAGAAGCTGCGAAAGAAGCGATCACCTCAAAAACCTCGCAAATGACGTCGGGATTTGCCATGATACCATCGATCTCCAAAACGATAATCAAGCTGTGCAAAGTTGGGCGAAGAACCCGGTCATTAACGCAAAATCGAAGCACATTGCACTGAAAGAACACTGTCCGACGGAACTCATGCCTGCAGATTTTCTCACCAAGGCAGTACCAGCTCCCAAGCTCATCGAAATTCGACATCAACTGTAATTGGACAAGAATCCAGCGGACAATCTCGTGAGGGGGAGTGAAAGAGTTGATTCACTCGATGAACAATAATTAACATTCGTTCAACACCCGTTAATATTCTAATCAACAGGTGTTGAAGGGTGTTCGACATCCGATTCGTTCGTTCGCCGTTGGTGTGTTGTATTTTTGTGATCAACAAATTTATGAAAAATATAATTATCTAAAAACTACTTTGACGTGTCATGCAAATCACATTTCAACAATATTTCCAATACTGTTTGATCCTTCGGATTTCGTCAACGAATATTTGGCGTCACTTGCAATTGTACATAAATCTTTCCAGTTGTCTTGGAACATACGATCCCAGACATTTTCTTCTGATGGAATCTTGGGAATATGCATATTACCTTCTGGAGAATCTGCACTATTGAAACGCCGAGAAAAATGACGAACAATGATGTTCTGGGGAGACGTATTTAATTAAACAAAGTTTGCCGGTATCAACTGAGGGATCGTGGAACGAAACAGGTACCACTCGACATATGCGAAGGGTCAGGGAAACGTCATATCCGATCCCTTCCGCCAGAGATAGTTGGGTCCCGAACCGCTCCATTATTCATCAGTAGGAGTTCACACGTGGGTTGGGAAAACTTGAAAGCAAGTCCCAGGAACATGCTTTGTGGGATTCCATTTATTGTTGGGCATAGCATATCGCTGCCATCTCCCGAGATAAGTTGATTTAGTGTAAATCAGGTTTTGTGAATAAAATTTGAACATATCAGACTCGATGATCAAACTGATCGATAAATTTGAACGGTGTAGGGATATATGTATCGCATTGAGCTACAAGAAGAATGACATGGAAGGCCAGCCAAGATACTAGCAATTTTAATCATCGGCACAAAGGAAAGGAAAAAGCGAAAGAATCCTCAGCAATCCAAGACTTGAAATTATTATTTTCGAATGGAGCAAATGTATTCGAGAAGGAGATGAAATTGAATTTTTATATAAAGAGATAACCTTTAATATTTTAAATTCATTCTGCATTTAGTCAACTTTCATTGTAATCTTGAAAACTCCCAACTTTTACTTAATATGTATTGAATAGAACCCAAATAGTTCTTCTTGTTCCTCTTCCTATGGCTCCTCATGTTGCAAGGATGTAGATGGAATGAATTGGTTGGCCTATACTGAACAGAAAGGTAGAGAACACAGAATACACCAAATCTAACTAAAAGCTGAGAGCGACATTTTAGCAGAAACAGTTTCAAAACTCTAGATATGGAAAGAACATGGATTCTTCTCTTCTAACTGATCTCTCAAAGCAGCCGACTCAGTATTTCACCACCGAATTATGTCCTTATCTTCACCTATATTGACAATGTCCACCTACGGCAGCTTCCTTGAAACTGGATGAGCGTTGATGAAGGTTTCAAATAAAGCGAAAGCTCGTTAATAAGAACTTTAAATTATTTCTGACCCATATGCTGCTCCCCTGACTTCGAAATTGTTGTTTGCGTCGATCGTTACTCCTCTTTATTAGTAATTTTTAAGGGGTATTACTGAGATGTACTTCTCCTTTACCTGTGGAGGCAGTGCGGGGAGATCATAATAAATGGCAACTACTCTTACAAGCCTAAGAGAAACATTTTGGAGAGGAACTTAAGTGATAAGCCTCTTCAGGCTGACATTAAAATGATGGAATCAATTCTGCACGAACAGGGAGAAATTACATATTATAAAATGATTTATCTCCGGAGGTACAGAGATTATAGGAGAAATGTTCACTTCTCTTTCACCAAGCGGACATCTAATTCTGCTCCGTTTTTTTTTTTTAAAGAAAAAAATGTCTTCCCACCCCTTTTTTCAATTTTTTAAAGAGCAATTTAGATTAGGTGTATCCAGGTACTTAGAGGGCGGGAATGGGTCTCTTGCAGATAATTAAAAAGAGGGCTGCGAGAGGAAATGGCAATCTTAGGAATTACGAGTGTCAGAGGGCGCACAGCTGGACGTTCATTCCGCGTAATCAAATCACCTAACGGATGTTTCGAGATTTGCTATAGGAATAAAAGCAGAAAACATCTGCTTCCTTAGCGCTGTTACCGCTAACTATAGCGGTGATCCCAGAGCCGTGCCTAAATGTAAGTCAGTTCTAGTGTATGGTGGGAATTTTGCAACATTTAGATATGATAAGGGCGTCAGTTTGTTTGATGTGTTGTCCCGTTTTTAAATGATCACATGAATTTATTTTATTTTATTTTTGACATTTTCATGTCTTTGCTACGGCACATAAACCAAAAATCGTCAGAAAAATTGTTCACGAAAGTTGCCCATTGTCTGAGCTATGTTACGGTCGCCCTAGATACACAAACACAAACAATCATGGTTTTCAATTTCTTTTTAAAATTTGTTTTCATTTATTTTATTTTTAATTTATTTATTTTATGTGTATTACAAGAATTTACACGTAACAATGAAACGTGAGGAGCTGTAACTGTACACAACTTGGTACTTACTGACTTCGAACTTCCCCGTTAGTTCAATCATTACTCATATTTGCTGAACGTTTGCCAATATCTTGCTTTTTTATTGGTCAACAGTTGACTAGTCTTACATTAATTGATAAACTGTGAATTCTTTGCAACGCAGCGTTGTCTATTCAGCTAGTAGATGTAGAGGACTCCGATGAACTCGACCTTCATTAATAGGAGGATATGGGGACATTGATAAAACCTTAATCAAGCATCCATGAATGACTCACAAAAGAACTTTTAATTAATTATTGTCGTTGTTAGGAATTTGTACTTTCAAGTGCTATTCTGCAATAGAATCCAGAAGGATAATTGATTAAAGAGCTGGAATGAGATGACGGTGAGATTCTACTCTCCTTCTAACCTCAGGGGTTCCGTGATTCATAATTTCTCGCTATGCCCATAAATCCAAGTTATTGTTTTAGAAGGAAGCGGTGTGGTGTACAAAGCATTTCTCCGACTCATTTCGTTTATAACTCGCAGCTGTAGAACATTCTTCATTCAAGTCAAGAAAAAAAAAATTAAATGAAACCGTGTAATGTGGAAACTCTGTTTCTAATGAACTATATTTTTAATGAACCATCTAGAGTAGAATTCTTCAATACCTACCCATTTAGAGCTGTGTAATCATGTAAGTATGACGGATCCATCGATCCTCTCTACATAAAGCGAAGCTGAGCATGAAACATACTGAAAATTATGTAAAAATGCACAAATTACGGGGACGTTGATATAATCGTTCGTAGTTGTAAATAAAAATGAATCTCAATTCTCTGGCTTCAATATAAGCAAAGTGAATAATTAGTCGTTGGGATTAATCTAAAAATAAGAGATACTAGGTATACATAGAACTAAAAAATATTAATTGATTGAACACGATAATTGAAATAGCGCGAAAATAAGGAAGATACAATGATTCAGAAATATGCCCTTTATTCACTC